>JBBIGA010042899.1:0-13299 GCA_037576975.1 Alestes dentex
TGTGTGTGAAGAGTAGAGTGTGTGATCAGACTCTTTATCAGACAGTGTGTGTGAAGAGTAGAGTGTGTGATCAGACCTTTTATCAGTGTGTGTGAAGAGTAGAGTGTGTGATCAGACTATTTATCACAGAGTGTGTGAAGAGTAGAGTGTGACATTAAGCCATTAGCTTCAGAGGTTCTTCTGCTTTACTGACGGTGAGACTCGAAACTCCACAAGTTCTAAAGCGTCTGATGATCAGAGCCACCTGAGAGTGGTCCGATCGCACACTTTTGTGAAAGGGAGGAGACTCACACGCTGATTTTTCTGTCCGAAAGATATTTGTTATATATTCTTACAAGTCTCTGTGTGGATTCTCTCTCTGTAGCTGAGCAGTGAAGCTCCAGGTTCCCCGTCCCAGAGCCAGCAGCTCAACACCAAGCGCTTCTCTTGCCGCGTCTGCATGGAGACGTTTCAGGGCCGTTCCGACATGGAGAACCACAAGAGGGCGCATGTGGACCCCAACACCTTCAAGTGTCCCGACTGCGACTTCACCGCCAACTCCTGGCCCGAAGTGAAGGTACGAACACGAGCCGCTCAGACAACCAGCGGCTAGAGCCAAGAAACATAAACGTGATGGAGGTGTATTGATCATCATGTATTTATTATCAGAATCAGAACACTTTATTGATCCTAGAGGAAATTACTTTTGTTATGACTGCACAGACACACAGAGACAAGAGCAATATAAAATATAAAGTCTAAATAATTCAATAAAAACTCTGCAGAAAATACTCCATATGAATCACACTATACTATATACATAAACACTGGCTATAAATGCTATAGATGAATAACAAGTGAGTTACTAGTAACACTAATAGTGCTTAGGAGTCTCTTATTGCTGTAACAGAGATCAGTAGTGGATCAGTAATATTGATATACATGGTGATTTTTCACAGGGTAAGACTATTGCACATAATGAAATATTGTACTTAATTAAATGATTTAGAACCCTATAAGAAAACTGCACATGGTTCATTCCAGACTCACATGGCCATGCACGCCTACCTGCGGCCGCACAAGTGCTCCCACTGCAGCTTCGCCTCCAAAAACAAGAAGGACCTGCGGCGCCACATGATGACGCACACCAACGAGAAGCCTTTCTCCTGCGAGTTCTGTGGTCAGAGGTGAGAAAACGGGCCTCTCTATCCGAATACTGACCCATCATGCTGTCGAACTGTATTGCTTTAATACACAGGTTTTGGCTGTGCCCAAATCTTTCCAGGTATTTTTAAAGTTTGTGCTGATGGGTTTGGAACCCGACTTGAACCTGATCCATATTGTGGCCTGTTTGGTCTGATGTCCAAAGAATCTCGTGCTCTCTTACCAAACAATCCCTACATGGTCATAACTTTCACGAAACTCTTCACAAGACAGTTAAGTCAAGTAATTAAGTACACAGTGAGACGAAATATCATCGGTGCAACATACAACACAACACAAGCACACTCAGATAGATCAATAAAGGGGGAAATTAATTTTAGTATATTATATATATATATATATATATAACAAATGCTTTAACTAAAAAAATAAATATAAAATACTATGGAGACACAACAGGGAGACAATAACATGCTCCTATGTGTGTTTCTCACTGGATTAGATTGGAGTTGCATTTTTTTTTTACAGTTAAATATAGATTTAACTGTAGATTTACAGATTTTTGCTAAGATATGAACTCTTTACAAGAACCCCTTGATGACACTATGCGTCATATTTACCAAACTACACTTAATATTCTTCACTAACAAATTTCACCATTTGAGTATCTTTATTAAACCAACCAACTAGCGCTCCACAATTATTCATTTGTTAAATACAAGGCACTATATTTATTTATTTTTATTTTGTGTTTTTGCAGCTTAGTTTCCATATATGGACTGTATGGATGGGGGAGTAAATATAATTTTTGAAAACATATTTACATTCCAATTTTAAGAAATTGGAAGGCATTGCAGTCACAAAATGTGGCTGTAAAATAGCAGTACTGATGTATTGCTCATATCATGCAGCCCTACTGCCAGCTCCACAGCGCTCGCAATGTTACTGGAATGAGAAACTACATCATATGAAAGATATGGGTGGCTGTTGGAATCTGATCCTAGATCAGTCCTGCTTCGTGAAACAGCCGCCGGTAGTTCAGTTCCTTTTTACAGCTCACAGTAAGTCACACTGTGTCCTAAACCACGTCCACAAGTCAGATCCACCTTAATGGACTTCTGGTGTAGCGAAGTTAACCTCATAAATCGTGAAGAAGTAAAACTGGGACTCCGAAGGTGCCTCCGCTGATCCCTACATCTGGCATAAATTGTGTAAATGAGATTTTTCTTTGTAAAAAAGCTTGGCACACTCTCATACGTTGTTAATTTGTCTCAGGTTTAACCGGAACGGCCATCTGAAGTTCCACATGGAGAGGCTGCACATGCAGGACCCTCCCCCTCGCAAGCCCAGATCCAGCAGCTCCCAGCAGACCATCATCATTAACAGCGACGAGGAGGCCCTGGCCACTCTGCAGAGTGAGTGCTCGAACCCGAACAGGCCTTTGGGTCAATAGAATTTCATTGCTGTTGATGATTTGTCAATAGAAACCAATTAGTATTTACTACAAGTATATTGTGTAAGTTCATTACAGCACAGTATATTACATGTCGCCGTGTGAACAAAGTGTGAAGAATGACAGAAACAACACAATACTGCAGTGCAACAGTAGTGTGAATGGGATGTAAACCTTCCAGAATGAATTGCATCATACACATAATAAAACACATTAGGCAGTAGAATTAAAACACATTGAGAGTGAATTAAATCAGTTAACGGGACATAAGTGTTCCTGTTGTGGCAGTAAACAGTAAACAGAAGGTAAAGTGCAGCTGAAAGTAAGATGAGAGGTAATATAGAGTATAAAGTGAGAGTTCACTGGAATGACACTGGGTCACTGGGTCAGGCAGGCACTGGACATTTATGAGCATTAATACATTCTAGTACAGTTTATGGTGGACCTTTTAGTAAAGCATCTCTATTGTTTGTATTTTCTCCCCTCTGTTTTGTGTGTGTGTGTGTGTGTGTGTGTGTGTGTGTGTGTGTGTGTGTGTGTGTGTGTGTGTGTGTGTGTGTGTGAGACAGCTTTGCAAGCAGGTCAGACTGTGATCAGTTCGGAGCAACTGCAGCAAGCTTTGGAGCAAGAACACATCATTGTGGCGCAGGAGCAGCCGCTCTCCGACCAGGTGCAGTAATTCACTCTCCCCAGACTGTCCCAATGAGGGTGTGACCCAAAGGCATAGTTCGAGAAATGGAATTTACTCAGTTCTCCATTATCGGTTGATCAGTCGAGACATGTTCGGGTCCGGATTTCGCTTCTTTACTTTAGAACTGGAGCTGCAAGGCTAATGTCGCTTACTAAAAAAAGCAAAATTGATTGACCACATCTAGGGTCAGTGGAATATTCCATTTTTTTTTTGGTGAAGAGTCTGAATTCTGAATATTTGGGCCACCAATCTTTGGTTCCAAAGATTCAGACTTTCTTGTATTTTTGACGTGGTCTTGAGGAACAGTTCTCCAGGCTTCCTTTATCTTTCCTGTATCTTTAGGTCCTTTGCGGTGTGTCACAGTAAAAGTTCCCATTTCTTTCATTTAATCCTCTCAGTATCACAAAGATAAGACAGTTTAACAGGCAGAAACTTATATTCATACACCAACAAGGTGCTTCAAAGTAAAATATAAAGAAATGAGGGGTTGCTCAAGAATTATTATATTTTAAATTAGAAACAGATATATATTATGTTACACATTATATTATATTGTATTGTGGTAGGTTTGAAGCTCCACTAAACCTTGTGCTTGTTTCTGTGTGTTCTGTCTCAGGAGGAGGCCACATACATTCAGCAAATCACCACAGTAGACGGTCAGACTGTGCAGCACTTGATGGCGGCGGAAAATCAGGTGACCGAGGTGCGGTTCCCCCTTTTATAGCATCGAAATTCGAACACTGGCTTCAGATAACCTGTGGGTTTATAGGCAGGACTGTAAAACACTACCTGCTCTCCTGTTCACTCCAGGAAGAACCACCGATATCAAATTAGGTCCTAATATAATAGTGTGGAAAGAATCCTCCACACCTTTTTATAGCCATGGCAGCACTGGCTTTTACCTTTCTTAGGTAGAAAGCATAATAGGTGTTCTGTGCGAGTGTGTGAACCCTTTTCTTCCTCCTGTCTCTCAGGTCCAGTATATAATCTCTCAGGACGGTGTACAGCACTTGATCCCACAAGAATATGTCATGGTATCCAATGGCAACCACATTCAGGTCAGTGTGCGCTGGCCCAGAAAGCGGATGTTTTCTTCTGAAACACTGTGACTTAAAAAAACGAAGCAAATAAAATGCCATTACTGGGCAAAAATAGCAAAAATGTCTTAAATCTGGTCTGAATATCTTATATTTCTCATTTTGGGATTGTTTTAAGAGGATTAAAATTGTTAATTCACTTATCTCTAGATATTCTTGCTTTGTTTTGAGTAATTTTATCTTGAGAGAGGGGCTCACTCCATCAGGAATAATTGTGCATATCCATATAGAATTACTTAAAACAAGTGAAAACATCTAATAACCGGAATGCGTTTCTGTGAGAAAATGTGAAGTGTGATTGTGCTCCACGCTCCCTTTTGCTGGGCTGATTTTTTCTCCACTTTTGTCTCTTTGTGCCTCCTGTAGCTGATGGAGTGAGCTGTTGCTCGGTCAGAGACTCTCCCTGTACATTTCTAAGGCGACTCGGCCCTCCGCTCTCTCTCCCTATATATTGCTGAGGCGACTTATCCACAGCAATCAAAAGTTTAAACGATCAAGCCCCTAATCATCCATTTGATAAGTTGTATACAAGTGCAATGGGGGGTGTAACGTATGTGTCAGAGTTGGAACCTTGGTCATTTTTCAAACAGCCTTTGAGGAGAATCGGTGCCAACATCCTATAATAATAATAATAATAATAATAATAATAAAGAAGAACAAATCCTATAATAATAATAATACTTAAGAAGAACAATAGTGTAAGTGTGGAAGCCAATTATGTGAATTAATCGCTTAACATTACAGCAGTCTCAACGTGAGAAATTACATATTTAAACTAACTTTGAAATGATTTTCCTTGCAAAGGTATGATTTTTGCAGTGTGTAACTGTTAGTTTTCCACTCTGTCAGAAATGAAATGCCATAAATGCGAATGGAGTATTTTTTTCTTTAGATGGAGGACGGTCAGATCGCTCATATCCAGTACGAGCATGAAGGAGCGTTTCTTCAGGAACAGCAGGTGAGGAAAACAACAATACAGACCTGTTTACACCCGGTCTCCTCATGAGTATCAGGATTAAATCTGGATTCAGGTCCACATGAAACATGCAGGTGTGAACGAGACACATTTAAACCCAGATTTAAATCCAAATTACTCAAAACCACTTCAGGAGGTTCTGAGATGCATCCAGACATGCCCACCACCCAAAACCCCTCCCAGTGCTTTCACAGCGCCCCCTGTTGTTCTGATTATGTAAGTGAGTGCCCCCTCCATACCGCTGTCACTTACTGCTGGACATAAAAATCACATGCAGAGGAGAAACTCAGGTCAGGAGAGGAACTGAAGGCAGGAACTGTAGCCAGTTCCTCTCATGACGTGAGTTTCTCCTCTGAACGTGATTGTATTTCCATCTCCACTCTGGAGGAGCCACTCGGCGTGAAGCTCCAGTTTAGATAAACTTCGGCTTGTTGTTTTTCACTGTCTCACATGTGGTTCATGACACAGGAGAACATTATTCTAAACAGACTCTTATTAAAACACTGACTGTGCGTCTGCAAAACTGGGCTTTTCTTGAACAACATAAAATCTGATCAGGATCCAGTCCAGATAGAGAACGTGAGCAGGTGTAAACAGGGTCACAGTGTATAAGTATATTTAATGTTAGTGCAGTAGTGACTAAGGCACAGCTGTGTGTGTGTGTGTGTGTGTGTGTGTGTGTGTGTGTGTGTGTGCACAGATTGCTCTGACTCATGATGGGCAAATCCAGTACTTCCCTGTCAGCAGTGAGCAGCAGATAGTCAGTCCTGAGGATCTGGAAGCTGCCGCCCACTCTGCCGTCACTGGTATGACATTTCAGCTGTTTTTATTCTTATTTTTTCCATTCATATTTTTAATGTCAGTCCACATGTGAAACATGATGATGATAAAGATGATTGTGATGATATCAGAATCCTGCTTCTCCTTCTCAGTAGGGCTTTCAAAATACACACAACCCTTCAGAAGTTTATAATAGAAGGTTTTAATAATACATTAATGTGCAAAGTCCACCTGCATTTCTTTAGAATTTGCTTTGAATCACCTTGTTGGTATAAAAATACCAATTTCTTTCAAACAGTCTCATCTTTGGTACACTGAGGAGATGAAATGAAAGAAATGGGAACAATTGTTTTACTGACAGGCTGCAAAGTGCCTAAAGATAAAGATAAAGGAGTTCCAACCATTCAGCACCACCAGTATACTGATCACCTCCTGAACATCTGGAACCATCTGCTCCTGGTTCTTCACTGGTTCAGGACTTCAGTTAGATGCTCTTTGTTCTGCTTGAATGATTCATACGTAGGTCACTGTGTGTCTTAACCAACAGAAACACTCCTCTGAAACTGGTCAGGTTCAGGGACTGGACTGGAAATGAGAGTCTTTGAGGAAGTTTCTCAAGACCACATTAACACACAAGACAGTAAAAACCTTCTGATGGATAGTTTGTGATATCCAGGTCCATGTTATATACTAGTTGTCAGTCTAAGCAGGGCAAGCACAGAGTGCTTTAGATAGAAAAAGTAAATGCATTAATTAAAAAAAGGACATTAAGAGACAGTGTAATGTTTCCTGACTGCTACTGTAATATCCATCTTTATAATAATGATTTCAGAGACATCTGCATGATGGAAATGAGCCTCTTAATCAAACTGGAAAAGTTTCACTGCCTGCTCTGAGGATACAACCCATCACACACCCTCAGCAGTTTGGATGGATTAGAGCACTCAATTTGTTCCACCTACATTCTCTTATTTTTGGTCAAACTGTTCCAAGCTGGCTCTTGAGCACCGAGCTCTCATGGATCTCTGTGTAATCAGAAATACGTCCAAATAAAGAACTCTAGACTTTTTTTTTAATCTTAAGGAACAGTGAATGTTTCGACCTCCCCAGATGTGGTTGAGCAGTTTAGACATGTTCGGGTCCAAATTCTTCAGTTTAGAACTGGAGCTGTGAGGCTAACATCGCTAGCACTAGAAGCCAAATGTTTTCATCCCCAAAACTTCTCTGGACCCTCAAACCACATCCAGCTCCTCATTTCTTTTCTATTCTATTTTATTCTATTCTATTCTATTCTATTCTATTCTATTCTATTCTATTCTATTCTATTATATTATATTATATTATATTATATTATATTATGACCTAAAAGCTGCTTTGGGACATCAGTAAAAAAAAAAAGCACTACAGTAATACATTTTTCAGCTCAACAGAAATCTATTCAGAACTCAATTTAAGTGAATTCAGTCCAGCTCAACTCATTTCACCTCATTTTACCTCATTAAATCTCAGCTCATTCAGTTCAGCTGTGTTCAGTTCAACTGAACTAAATGTTAAAGCCCTGAGTTTGATTCTCAGCTGATGTTATTGATTGTTGTCTCCGTCGTCTCCCTGCAGCCGTAGCAGAAGCAGCCATGGCTCAGACTCAGACTCTCTACACCACGGAAGCCACTCCTGAACAGCTGGAGCAGATGCAGCAGCAAGGAATCCAGTACGGCATCATCACTTTCACAGAGGAGTAGAGACTCTGCGCTTGGATCGTGATGAAGTGTTGATGCCCCTGGACCTCCCTCTTCTGTGGAGGTTACTGAGCGGACAGAGACGTCGCGGCTTGCCAGGACACTACCGGAGGGGCCGCGACTGAAAGAAAGGGACTTTTGTGTAAATTCTGTACAGTACAATCACAGAACCGGCGGGGCAGTGCAGCAGTAAGATCCCGCCTAATTATTTAACCTGCTGCGCCTCCGCTCTTCTGCTTTGTAAAAAGAAAAATAGTGAAGATTCAGTATTTAATTAAACATAAGCCTTGGTTTGGGAGCCTGTGTTCGAGAAGAGGGACTGCAGGTGGAACCAGGTTCCTCCGCTTGGGAGTCGAAAATTTGTGGACTCGTGGTTCCCGAGATTGGAGCACGTTCGCGTGGAACCGCAATCGTTTTTCCTTTTCATGTTTGTTTTTTATGTATAGAGTTTTCCAAGAGGTTTTTGCTTTGAGAGATGGCATTGATGCTCATACCAAATAAATCCCATCTACTTTACCTAAACCATCTGAAGCCGACAGACAGTTTTTCTGATGTTCCCAGTTTGACTAATCAATTGATTATGCATTTGTTGTGAAACCATTCGGAGCTCCAGGTCAAATAACTTGCTTTTAACACGTTCTCTAATGAGGGGGGCCAGTATCTCTAATGAAGTCGTCAGAGGAACAGAGGAGAACATGTTATGTGGCTGATTTGGGTAAAAAGCGCCTCATGAACGAGTGACAAAATGTAACTTAGATTAGAGGCCTTTTTAAAAATCCACTTAAAAAAGGTCCTGATCAGCCCTGGTTGTTCCTCTAAGATGCAGGACCGTCATTCAGATCACCTCATCATCTCAAGTTCAGCGAGAAAGTTTAATTAATTATATTAAATGAATTGAGTTGATTAATTGTGAGACGGTCAGTAAAGTAAAGCAGTCCCTTATAGTCACACATGAACACACCACAGCACAGAACACAGTGTGAACAGTGTGAAACTCTTTCTCTGCATTTCACCCATTTAACCCCTTCACCAAGTGAGGCAGGGGGCTGCCACCAACAGGGGCGCCCAGGGAGCAGTAGGTGGAGACGGTACCTTGCAAAAGGGTACCTCAGTGGTGCCAGTAGCAGTCCTGGGATTCAAACCCACAACCTTCTGATTGCAGGAGCAACTCCCTAACCACTAGGCTACCACTATTAGCACGTAGTACAAAATAAATTCATTTCTGATTTGCAACAGAGATGATTTGGTCTGATGATGATTACTCAGTACGGCTGCGATATTTATATCTGGAGGTCAAAATTCATGGTTTCTTAAAAGGGAAGGATAAAAAGGCTGAAAATGCCTTTTTCCCCTTTAACAAGTTGAGTCAAGTAGCTGTTTATTATCATTTAGACCATCTACACACAGTACACAGTGAAACCAAACAACGTTCCTCCAGGACCACAATGTTCCTCCAGAAACAAACGATCCATCAGGAGCACAGTGTTCCTGCAGAAACACAGCGTTCCTTCGGGACCACAGTGTTCCTCAAGAAATACAACATTCCTCCAGAAACACAACGTTACTCCAGGACCACAATGTTCCTCGAGAAACACAACGTTACTCCAGGACCACAATGTTCCTCGAGAAACACAACGTTCCTTCAGGACCACAGTGTTCCTCAAGAAATACAACATTCCTCCAGAAACACAACGTTACTCCAGGACCACAACGTTCCTCGAGAAACACAACTTTCCTCCAGAAACGCAACGTTCCTCCATGTCTATGGTGCAACACAAGGAACAAAAACATAAACAACACAAGACTGTCCAAGTGCAGACAGGAATGGACTCCAAAAGAGAATGCAGAAAAAAAACAACAATAAAGGTACAAGTTAAATCCAGTACTGCTAAAACAAAAGGAAAAGAAAGTACAGCCAAGCAATATTAACCTATATTTAGAAGAAAACTAAACAAATAGGAACAGAAAGCTTTAAGGTTATAGTCCCAGTGAACCCAAATCCGTGTCTTTTTCTAGGATAAACTAGTTCTTGTGGGTGTTCAATCTCAGACACTGATGCGCTCATGACAGCAGCTTTGATCACATTGTGATGGTCAGACAAGTGGTTCAGAACATCTCTGAAGTGTGGAGGCCTGTGGGGTCATGGTGGTCAACAATGGTGACAGGTCTGATCCTACAGAAGATCTGCTGTAGAACAAACTGCTGAAGAAGTTCATGCTGCTCTGATAGAAAGGGGTCCAGGGTGCGAACTAGGGGGGAGCTATAGCTCCCCTAGTGGTGACATGAGCTCCCCTGGAAACATGATTTGTGAAATTTTAAGGGGGCTCTAATGTATTGATATGATGACCAAATAAATGCCATTTTGGGCATGGGTTTTCTCACAGGTGTAAAATAAGTAAAATAAAATTATATTTAGAGCTTATTACTCATGAAAAATCGTGGCCTGCTTTCACACCAATCGTGGTGTGAATGCACACTTAACAATGTTTACATACTTTTGTTTGATTAAATGGGCCCTTGAATGCCTTGGAAGGCCTTGCAATCTCAATTATGTAGCGGTTTAATTGCAGTACTGATATTTTGACCGACATATTGAAATTCTTTAGTAATATAATAAAGTTATCGCACTGAATAATGCTCCTTGCTGCGCTGCAGGTCATTACAAAACTAAACCCATTCATTTTACCCCTTAGAATGACCTTAATTTTGGCCTTAATTTCCAGGAAATTAAGGAAAATGAAGTGAAAAAGTGCACAGATTAAGACTGATTAAAGGGTAAAACTACTGAATTTTACCCTTACTGTTTCAAATTTGGCCCTTAAATAATAGAACGTCCAGAATTAAGGCCTTATGAATGGGGTTTCACACTCATGCCTTAAATCCTCTTTTACGGTAAAATGAAGGGATCGGTCCACAAATTAATGGCCACTTAATTAAAAAAAAAAGTTAAGCACATTTTAAGTACATTGTGTTTCGTAGTGGGTTCAGCCCACCACAGTTCCTCCTTTAAGGTGAATCATCTCTTCTCTTCTCATAGAGACTTGGAAAGGACATCAGCATGAAGTTTTTCTGCTTTTTTGTATTGTTTTTCAAGGATGGTGAGCTCTCCGACCATTTCTGTTGATTCTGAAATATAAATACTTAATAAAACTTTTCCAATGTGGCGCCTTTACCTTCCTTACAGGTGTGAATTTGGTGACGGGGGAGCACATTAACGCACAGCTGGCAGGAGAGGTGCATTTGTGGTTAACATTTGATCCGTACTACAATTATGTGGCGAAGACCTGCTACAAGCTTTTCCAGGACGAGTGGGTAAAAGTCCTGGACACTAAGGGGTTTACGAATGGAGATTACCAAGGAAGAGTACAGATTGATGAGTACAATGGAGCAATGAACGTGAGGATCCGGGGTTTGCGCTTTGAGGACACGGGGACGTACAGATGCAGGTTCCGGGGAATACAATATGTCTTCTATAAGGACTTTCGAGTTTTTGTGTCTGGTAAGTTCTTCCAAAAAATGTTCCTTTAGCAGTATTCTGAATGGAGATTTTTTTCATTGAAAGAGAAATAGTGCCGGTTTCCCAGACTCATCCTGGACTATATTTCTCTTTCAATGAAAAAACTCTATTCATAGCACTGTTTAGTCCAGGACTAGGCTTAATACCAGATTGGGAAACTGCTCCAGATAGCCCAAGACTAGGCTTAATATCTATCTGGGGAAACTGCTCCAGATAGTCCAAGACTAGACCGAATCCCTGTCTGGCAAATGGCTCCATGTGTACTACAAATAGTTGAGTCAGTGATGCTGAAATTAACATTTTGTTCAAAGTTTCCATTCCACCTTAAATAGCACACCAGTTATATGAGTGCTAACGTTAATGTAGAGCACGGTCTCACACGTTTTCGTGAAGCCATCACGATATACAATCTAATAAAAAAAAACGTGCTGCAATCACGCTTTAAGGCTTTTTTTCATGCTAGGACAACACTTCACTTTTTCGTGCAGGGACTACGCTTCAGTCCCCTGTATTTTAATGCGCACTGCGTGACACCGCCAGTATCAGCGGTAACTGGTGACTGAGGGACAGCAGGAGAGAAATAATGAGTTGATTCCTTATCGTTTTTATTTGCAAAGCGGTTTAAACAGGTTGAAATGCCGTGAGACCCTAACCCTAACCCTAAGACTAGTCATGATATTTCTCTTTCAATAACAAAATCTCTGTTCACAATACTGTGTAGCCCATAGTCTTTAGTACCAACCTGGGAAAACACTGCCAGACAGGGATTAAGCCTAGTTCTGGACTCTTTCAATGGAAAAACTCCCTTCATAATACTGTGTAGTCCAGGACTAGACTTAATCCCTATCTGTGGAATCGGGTTCCATGCGTACTACTAATAGTTCAGTCAGTGATGTTTTAAACTATTTACAGGTTTGAGGAACAGATGTGGACTCGAGCACTGATGTACGTCGCTCTGGATAAGAGCGTCAGCTAAATGCCGGAAATGTAAAATGTAAATGTAAATTGACGGGTTGGAATTCGTTTCAGAAAATTGACCCTTTGAGGATTTTACTCTAAAATTTGTTTTTTTTTTTTTTTGTTTTTTTTTTTTTACTTTTTTTCGACATTTTATTGAGTGTAGAGGCAGCGAGAAACCCTGAACTGGACCCAGCGCTGCTCGTTCCGAAATCTACCCCTTCATCTGAGACTTTAGTCCACCGTAGCTCAGAGAAACACCAAGATATGCTCAGGTACGTTTATCACCTGTGTTACCCTCTTATTTATAATTCAGCTCATCAGTGTAACCTTTCACAACCTGAAGCATCATATGATCAATATTTATCATTTATTTTTGCATCCATATAGGTCTAATGTAAACATTTAAGTTCACATTAGATGCTGGTTGGCGGAGTGGAATGTCTTGAGGACATCAGCCCCAGCTTCAGTACTGTGCAAAAGTCTTGACACACCCCTCATTTCTTCATATTTTGCTTTCAACGTACCAAACTTTCTTGTACTGTGTAGTATAGTCTTGAGTAATGTATCAATTACTTGATGACTAATCGAGTTGTCCGAGGTCGAAAAAAGGCCACAAAAAAATGGAACTGAACACGACCAGTAACCCTTGAAAGATTGCAAAATGCATTTAGAGAAAAATCCCCATTGAACAATAAAATGAATAAAAACGGCTTGTCCATCAGTTTGTGTCTTACTATTAGAGAGTGCAGAAGGAGAACTGAAATAGACATTACCATCACACAGACTGGCACCTAAATAAAATTTATGCTATTTTCCACTTAGATATGCAGTACTGTGCAAAAGTCATTTATTCATATTGTGCTTTCAAAGATCCAGACTTTCTTGTATATTTAATGTGTTCTTGAGGAACAGTTCTCCAGGCTTCCTGAAGGACTTTCAGAGTCTC
>JBBIGA010042909.1:0-13299 GCA_037576975.1 Alestes dentex
GATTACTGCCAATTTGGCAATTTGTGATTGTGTGTCTGTGTAAAATGTGCATGTCACTAATACTGTGGTTTTACACCTTGATCACGCTTAATTCAAAATTCCAAACAAAAAAATATTTGGAGAAAGCATAAAAACAATATACATAATTTATTACACCTTGGAAATGCTAAACTACTCAACACTATTACATTATTACACAATTGCAACAATTAAAACAGTGATGTTAAGAACAGAGTGTGTGCATGTGTGACTCATATATATATATATTAATGTTGGGCAATGCATACTTTTTTAATTGCAATTAATCGCATGATTTTCTGCGATCAATCGCATTGTATGAATTCTTAAGGAGTGTATTCTGCACTTTTTTTTTTTAAAGTACTGCTATATGAACAAAAGTGCAATAACATTTGGTTTGCAAACACTTTAAACAAATGAGGGGCTTTTTAACAGCAGTGTTCCCTTTAACACATTTACACTGCTGCGGCACAAATATTTCTTGTTAATTTCTTGTAAACTTAAACATGAATGCAATTAAATCAAATATAAAACCAAAGCTATTTGCCACTGCAGGTCATTCACATTTTATCTAGTTTGTTTTAGAAAAACAAGGTATCCTCAGAGTCCAGAGCATGGGCTCCAGAACCGCCATTAATCATGCTTCCGGGTGTTCTGTCAAAACATGCTACCCATTGAGATGTGCTTCTGTGTGGACTTAAACTTGAAACAAATTTGCATGTGTTTTGAGCTTGTTGCTATATTGTTTTGGTCTGATATGGAAATCTTTATTTATTGTTATGTCTGTAATGCCTTTAACTGTAAAGATGTTTTTTTTGGAGTACATGACTTAACTATGAAAAAAGATGCAGATACCTTTTTTGTATAAATCTTATATTCTTGTTGGCAAAATTCTATATCCACAAATGTAAAATTCTGAAATCCAGTCCTTCTTTTGGTGCCTTTCGTAATGATTTAATATATTATCTAGCAATAATTAAGTTGTCAAACAACTGTAATGCTATCAAAACAGTGCTCTTATTTCAAATGTTGGTGTTTTGAACCTTTATGTGCCTGCTGTGTTTTTTTTTTCTCTTCTTTTTTTGTAATCCCTTGCTTTGTCTTGTTTGTATGTCACTTTGTCTTGTTTGTATGTCAAAAATTAATTAATTAATTAAAAAAAGATGTGCTACCATGCCCTTCTTCGCATGTGCAGTTCCACAGTCTTGGGATTCAGTGTCATGGCCACAAAACTGTGCTACCTTGGGACACTGGCAGCTGTATAAACTTCAAGGGAGCATTTTTCCACAGGGTAGCATGAATAGATAGATTGCTTAAAAATACAGTTTTTAAATACAATATATTTTTCTTGAATTATAAATATTATTTGCCTATTTCTCATCATTAACAGTGTTATAAACTGAATAAGCTTCAAGGTAGCATTTTTCGACAAGGCAGCATGAATGTATTTAAAAGTAAACATTTTAAATAAAATGTATTTTTCTCTGACTATGCACATTGCCCATTTCTCATCATTATCAGTATTATAAACTAACTATAAACTGTATAAAGTTAAAGGGAACATTTTGCGGCAGGTTGGCATGAATCAATAGCCTCTGCAGTCGATTTGCACTACGGTAGCATTTTCGACAAGGCAGCATAGCTTGTCATAACACTGGCGCCCATGGTCCATAGTCCACTTGTATAATACAAAAATAACTTATGTATTCAAAATAAAATGTATTTGTGCTGTTGTTATCATTTGTTATACAGGGATCCAGACAAATTAAAACCTTAGGAGCCATTGGCTCCTAAGCACAAAATATTTGGGAGCCAAATAATTTTTTTTAGGAGCCATAATCTCTGTCAAATGTGATATAAAAAAATATTTTCACAGCACATTTTGTTATTCTAACTCCATGTAAAGAGCAACACTGCTCTCGATAGAGATGTGTTGGTCGCAAATAAGTCGTTTCTTTGACTAAATTTGGGAAAACGAAGAGCCGTTTGGGCATAGACATAGAATATTACTAGACTGAGCACAGACATAGAATATTACCAGACTGACCATAGACATAGAATATTACTAGACTGACCACAGTTAAAGAATATTACTAGATTAGATGACCAGGCGAGTGTGGGATAAAGGGGTAGAAAATGGATGGATGGATGGATGACCAGCAGCATCGTACGTCAACGTCACCGCCATTTTGCGAGAGACACTGCTGTGGAGCGAAGTAATGGATAAAGATGCCTCACGCATGTTCTGCATCGGCCTGTACGCTCCAGACCAGATCCCCTTTCATAGGTTACGTTTCATAGGTAAGGCTGAACAAT
Source organism: Alestes dentex (assembly GCA_037576975.1). Lineage (NCBI taxonomy): Eukaryota > Metazoa > Chordata > Actinopteri > Characiformes > Alestidae > Alestes > Alestes dentex. The sequence continues at coordinate 2,335 of JBBIGA010042909.1, forward strand.
TGTTTTTAATTTTTTTGGCCATTTTAAAATCCCGTTTTATAAACCTTAACTTTAGCTAAGGCAGGCTAAGCTAGCAAAGCTATGCATTCCTGTTTTCAAGTCAGCCTCCAAACAATGTTTTGGCCAAACATGAGCACTACAATATGGAATTTTATAATGGCCAAATATAATCAAAATCAGGGTTTGTCATTCGACACATTTTGAGAAAGCTGTCCTGTGATGTGTGCCATGCTAGTTTGCTAACAGATGCTGAACCGGTGTTCATCATATGGTCTAAGCAGCACTTTCTCACATTGAATCCAATGGAGGTTGATGATTCTTTCTGTGGATACTGTCAAGGTGGACAAAGCAGTGGAGCATGTTATCTGACAGTCAATATCAGGGCAAGCTGTCAGTGTATCTTTGATCAATCAGTTTGTCCGCCCACAGTTTGGAATTCACAACCATCATTTTATTTAATTATTTTAATATCTCTTGGTTGTGAGAGACGATCGCCGATGGCGACTCAATTGAAAAACCTCGTCCCAAAATAAATAATCTAGTCACACTGGTGACCGTTTTAGTCGCCATCTGGAGCCCTGTTAAATATATACTGTATATACATACACTGATCATACTGATTTTTAGACAGATTTTTAAATATTTTACGAAGTATCCTTTCAACATAAAAAAGTGACCATATTCTTTTTTTCAACTTCTTTCAAAATGTATTCAAGAATGAATGCAGAGAGAGTTGAATGGTTGTTTTATGTGAATACATATCCCCATTAAGTGTATTCCACTATGCCCCAAACCTGTAACAGTAATTGCTAACCTTGATTTTGCCATCCAGCACGCCGTGGCAGAAAGTCTTCAGTGTATGTTTGTTGATATCTTCATCTACCATGGCATACTTCTTCACCGTGTCGGTGTTGATGAGACGAAGAATGGGGGTCTCACTCGCAGAGATACCAAAATACTTCATCACATGGGAAACCTCTTCATTGACGTCTATCTTAATAAATAGCACCTATGTTCACATACAATGCAAATTTATTAAGACCTGATAATAAAATTATTTTAATAAAAAGAATTACTAAGCTATTTTATTTGAAGCATCTCACTTAAGTACTATGCTCAACCTGCCTAAATAGCCAACACTCTACTCCCTTATACAGAGACATACATAACCTACAAGATGATCTATACAAGCCCACATCGTAATTTAGCCAGCTAATCACTTTTCACATAAAATGTCATTTCTACCTGTTTTCAAGGAGGGTTTTCAGTTGAAAAATTATTTTTTCTTCAATAGCATTTATTAAATATATTTCAATGAAAATGTGAATGAATTACAAAAACAGAATACAAACTGGATTTTTTTGTCTTCTTAGGAGAAAGCAAATCAACAGAAAGCATTTTATTGTGTACTAAATTCATTTTTCTTGAGATCTTTTGATCATACATTATTTTTTTGACACCAAGTTTAATTTTGGCATAGTGGTCTTTTTAGAGAGGACTGATAATTTTTTTTTTTATCATACTCAGGGCTTTAACCCCTCATTGCTTGCTAGCAGCTCAACGCAGAGTTACATTAAACAGACATGGAGAGATAAAAATTAATCTAATAAAATGGTTATGGGGGAAATATTTTATTTGATTATATTAATGAAAACATAACCCACAGAACTGGGGCATACACAGTTTTTCCCCCTTTGCCTTGCAAAATTAGATGATTTTGGAAAAAAATGGAAATTTTATTCTAGCTTGATAGTTAGCTGCTTACTCATAGGACATACTTTGCTTTACACTATGGTGCACGTCATGCAGTTCTGTGACTTGAGGCTAGATTTGTGACAAAATTTAATCACACGCTGTTTTCCTCCCATGTCTAGTCTGACATGTTCAGATGAAGTGTGCATGTGTGTTCATTAAGAACTCACTTTTCCTTTCAACTCGCTGGCAGCAGCTCTGTAGTCATTAAGCAGTGCATTTTGAGTCTCAACAGTTGTGTTCATGAACAGAAGGAGATGATTATGGATTTTAGAGGCAAAAATCTTCTCAGCATTCTGACAATACAGGACAGAAAGTGGAAAGACGGTAGCAAAATCAGACATAAACAAGATGTTACAATGCTTTAAAGAACTACCATTAGAGAATACCATTGCCATAAAGGTGAGTTTTATGTGTCAAAGTAGCATCTGTATAAATGCCAGGATTCAAGGTTTCCCAGCAGAACACTGGCCAGAGCATCACAGTGCCTATGCTGGCTTGTCTTCTTCCCATAGTGCATCCTGGTTTTATCTAATCCCCAGTTAAGCGATGCACACACACCTGTCATAATATTGGCTAGCACAAGTAAACACTGCACTCACAGGTGGTACTCATGAGATTTTACTTCAGGAATCTTGGTGGAAAATGCAAACAAAGGAGCCTCTAAGCACAGTGTAGCTTCTGATAAACAGCCAAACAAGGAGGGAACAGCCAAACAAGGAGGGAAGCCCTGGAAATGGCAGATTCAGACATTTAGGTCAATCTGGTCAGTGTCTTCGACGCTGATGAGGGAAATGCCAGGCTCAGTACTCCACTGACCTGAATGGCCTTAAATGTGATTAATCAAGTCAGGCCACCTTCTTCCACTACTCCATGGTCCAGTTCTGATGATCACATATTTACACTATGTGTCCAAAGGTACTCGGAAAGTATTTTAAATCAACTTTATATTGTATTTAAAATATTGTATTTAAAATAAAGTTTTTTCCTTTTTCTGTAAAATTGTTATGAAATGTGTATCCTCCTTTTCTGCTGTGAGAAAATGCATATATATATATATATATATATATATATATAGACTATATATAGACTGACGTATATGTGTGCGTTGTTATGATGTGGAAAAAAAAATGTCTAAAAATGTCTATTTTTATAGTGTAAACCCTAGATATGCCCCCAAATATGCTCCCAAAACACAATAATTTCATTTTAAACTCAGTTTAACCCTCTGGCCACTTCACTCACTTTTTTTTTTACCATTTTGGCTGTGTTAATGCATATGGAATGAAATTTCCCGAGGGTCTGTAGTTTTTTCAGATTTTTTAATTTTTAACTTCAACTAATTAAATATATCAATAATATGCTGCATACATCCAATTGTAACACTTGACTCTTGGCCACTTTTGGCCTATTGAAAACTACATTTTTTAATTCCTTGTTATTTACACTGTTAAATCATACAATTTAGGTGAAAATGCTTTCAATCTAAACTCAACACTTGAGAAATTTAGTTTTTAGGGTTTTCTTCTGGATTATGTCATTTATCCATTTTTGGCCAAGTGAGCAATTTTATTTAATAATCTTAGTTCCAAATAGGGGAGTATGATGGCTTACTGCACTCCAGTGGAACAAATGAATGATACAATTTTGACATAGGTGTGACCTTAAGGATGTCAGCTAATGGTTTTGTGTTTGTGCATGAAAATAAAATTCAGTGTTGTTGTTAATCAGTTACATATTTCAGATTTGTTCCATTTTTGGCCCCAGCAGCACTGAGAATAGAGAAAATGGCCATTTTTGAGGTTGTTTACTAACAAGTGCATTGTGCAAACAAACTGGTATTTGAAGAATTAAAAAAGCAAAGGAATAGATATTTGATACTTATGACAACAACTGATGTTAGTTACAAACTTTATGTAGTAAAAATAGCAAAAAGGTATTTACCAATATATATAAATTATATATAAATATATGACCATTATGTAAAATATTATATAAAACTGCTCACTTGGCCAAAAATGGATAAATTACATAATCTGGAAGAAAACACTAAAAATTAAATTTCTCAAGTGTTGAGCATTTTAACCTAAATTGTATGATTTAACAGTGTAAATAACAATGAATTAAAAAATGTTTTCATGGGTTTCATTTGGCCAAAAGAGGCCATGAGGAAGCTGAATATATAGTAAAAACGAGGAGGGCCAGAGGGTTAATACATTATTTTGAAAGAAAATGTAAAGGTAAGCCTATATTCGTACTGTAGAGTTTACACTGAACTCAGTTCACACTGAGTTAGAATGTAAAATACCGATGTTACCCCTGTATAGACTGCACTGTAATTCATGCACAGGCGTTTTCTTTGGTATGTGCTGTCGTTTTCTTTGGTATAAGCAGGGTAAATACACTAATAAATTAATTTAATTTACAGTAATAAAAATACAGGGCTTTAAGAAGAACAAACAAAAAACACAAGAACACTTGAGATGCTCCACAGGGAAAATTCTGTACTGCAGCTGGGTCAAAGGGCAGCGATATTTCACCATCCCAAGACATGCTTTTTTGTAGCTGAATTAGTAAATTATATTTTTCTTAATAATTTAGCACTAAACTGCATGAAAAATGTGGAGGATATCTGCAGTTTCCACATTTCAGCGAACAATTATTAGTTCGGTTGTCAGAAAAAGAGCAGCTGCCTCGATGTCTTCATCAACCAAAACTGCTGTCCACGTACAGATTTCTTTAAAACTCAGAACAGGAAATTATCTGAGGGAGCTAGGTCAGGACTGTAGGGTGGATGGTTCAGCTGTTAGAACCCACATTTTTGTATGGCAGCCTGTGACTGACGTGACATGTGAACTGTTGTGAAGAAGCAGCACGCCTCTCAGCACGAGTTTCTTGGAATGTCAGACTGGCACTGAGTGATACCTTGCGACATGTGACAACATGCCCGGACTTGTTTCAACACGTGTGCTACTTTCTTTCATGCTCAGGTAGATAAATTATTGAACACCCCTCGTATATATGTAGCCACATTACAGAAATTACTATGGGTTACCTCCTCAGTGAATGTGATGACGAGTTCAAGACTGTTGTCTCGGATGAACGTTATCAGATCATCCTTGTCCAGCTTGCCCTCCTTAGGGAGGGGCATGTCTGCTCGCCTGTCATCAAACTGCAAGATGCAAACACAGAGCATCCCTCTCTGATATTCAGTGTCATTTACCAGTAAAAAAAATTTGACATGTTATCATAGTTACCTTTTTGAAGAGCACTACTGAGTCCTTCAGCACTTCATACTTCTTAAAGAGCTCTGGACTGCTTGTGATGCCAAAGTTAAGAATAATGGTGTCCATTGCAACATCATAAAATAACTTTGCCTCCTTACCTTCCAAGTCCTGACAAAAAAGAACAAAACACCACAATTCACTGCAGACACTTAAAAAAAATATGGTTCCTTGAAGGATGGTGAGGAATCTTTGCATTATCTGATCTGATTTGCAAGCAGTTAAAAATTGAATGGACTGGAAGGTTCTTTAATACGGAACCAATTTTGTTACTTCTGTGTGATTGCTCCAAAGAACCCTGTTTGGCACCTTTTTTTAATTTACTTGTGTGTCACGTTTTGAAGAAGCTAGACCATAAAGATGTCCATTGGTGTGCCAATCAAAGTCCTTCATGAAACAGAGGGTCATATAGTCACTTGTGAAACCAACACTGGTGAGGTGTATCGAGGGAAACTTATTGAGGCCGAGAACACCATGAATTGCCAGATGGAGAATATCACAGTGACGTTCAGGGATGGACGTGTTGCCCAGCTGGAGTAAGTTTACATTCGCGGCAGTAAGATAAGGTTCCTTATCCTGCCTGACATGCTAAAAAATGCACCTATGGTGAAGAGCATAAAGAACAAAAACCAAGCAGCTGGAGCCGGGCGAGACAAAGTGACCATTCTCAAAGCACAAGTGGCTGCCAGGGGCCGTGGACGAGGAGGACCCAAAAGGGGAAATATATTTCAGAAGAGGCGATAAATGTTTTTGTTTTTATAACATTTAGATTTTTTGTACATTTTTGCAATTTGAAAGGAACTGCTTTTATTTTGCCGGTCACGAAAATAAAGGACTAAGATTGGTAAAAAAAAAACAAAAAAACAGAAAAAAACGGGGTTAAATGGACACTCAGTGACATATAATTTACCTCAAAGAATCCAACCACCACTACATCCTGTGCATCCAGGAGCGTTTCAGCATCTTTGGCAGTCTTTAGAAGTGTAGCACCAGACCCCAAACGCCGCTGCAACCACTGCTTGATGCCCTTTGCAGTGCGCTTCCCTATAATACATGAAGCATGCGTAGAAAAAATAGTACAAGCATATTTAATGGTAGGACTGTTCATTTTATTACACAAGAGTCACCTGTGAATTCTGTGGCATTTTGTCTTTTGCCATCTTTAAAGAATTTAAGCGTAGGGAAGCTGTCCACATCAAACTCCTCTGCCAGCTCCTTTTCCTCAGTGGCATCAACCTTCGCCAGTCGCACTGGAGAGGACTCACTCTTCAGCTCCTCAGCAACCTCAGCATAAATTGGTTCAAGTGCACGACAGTGACCGCACCAAGGGGCATCTTTAGGAGGACAGGAAAGAGAAGAGTGAACGTGTGACCTAAAAGGCTAAGATCAACATAATTATTTATTTATTTGTTTCAGTTTTGATACCCAAAACATACAAAACATTGATCTACAACATGATAGTGTCACGTCTGGTCTGTCTCAGTCACGCCCCCAACATGCTCATCACCCAAGTATTAGATGGTACACAGTCCTGGGCATGTTCATATGATGTCATAGGTTGTCGTGTGTGTGGTCGTTTGGTGCCTAGGTAACCCAGGTGAGAGTGTGGAGCTTCGTTAACTCATTAGCTGGGTTGCTAGTTACCTAACGACATGATTGAATTTATTGTCCATGTCGTGTGATTGGCTGTCTGCGTGTGTATGTGAGTTTAAAAGTCCAGCCAATCCACAGAATCTTTGCGTGGTCACACAAATCCATCTTGCGGCTTTGGTTCATGTTTCTAGAAATATTGTATTACTCTGGATTTGTGTGCTTATTTTCACGAGTAGGGGAGAAAAGATGAAGCACGCACAAAGGACTTTTCCTGTTGCCGACCAGCGGACTCTCTAGTGGCAGCGGAGAGCTCTTTCTGCCTGCTGAGTAACATGAAGCTGGAACCTTTCATTACGTCCGCTGTTTGGTGTTTTGACTGTGTGCTTCTCCCATGTGTCTCTTCCCCTATGTGTCTGCAGACGTGAATGCAAGAGCCCCTTCACCTTCAGAAGAGTCGACTCTGCAGCAGAGTCCCCCTTCCAGTGTTCAGAGGAAAGTTTCGCTTGTAGTGAAGGTCCTTTGTGTTCAAGTTTGTGTTTTCCGTTAGTGCCCTCCGGAGTGAAGGTCCTCTGGTATCTTTGTGTACCTCTACTAATTAAACACTCAATTGTGTGTGTAAGCCTGCATGGCGCTCTCAAACTTGGAACTTTGACGTTAAAACCTATTTCCATTACTAACTCTGTTTCCTGCCCGTGTGTCCAACCCATACCCGACATGACAGTAAGTGACATAATGGAGAAAAGGAAACAAGAGAAAGAAAGGTTTTAAAGGCCCTATATCATGGGAAACCAAATTGTCCCCACTTTGTTAAAATAAGAGTTCAAGCTAGTACATTAGTATGCATTTCACTCCACAATCCATACGGTCTATATACTTAAGCTAAGCTGCAAAACAGCCTGTTTTATATTAACTGTTGTTTTGCAATGCCACAAAAATTAATGCATTTGCACACATCCTCCTGTTCAGCCTACAGCAGCTGAGTTCCACCTGTTCATGCTGAAGTAATAAGGAGTGTTTTAGCCTAAACTGGTTTTTAAATGAGGCACAATACAGGGCAGCCTGCCTGAATAGACATTATTTACATGTGTCTGTCCTAAAGGCCTAGTAACATTTAGCCTGTTTAATTGTGAGAGACAAAAAGAAATTGTGAAATGGTTAGAAATTTCTGGTTTTATTTTTGGTGAATAAAACCAAGCAAATGTGAGAGGAAAAATTGCAGAAATCGATATCTTTAAATGAGAAAAAAGCGAAGAATTAAGCATTAAAGGTGTCACGCACACCAATCTTGTGACGCGCACGTGGCACCAGAAATGACACGGGTCAAAGTGGTAAAAGCTACCAGTGTAAACGTATAAATGTAAAGTAATGTTAATAAAATTATTTTACTGATGTATACTGCAGTGTGCTGCCTGTCACTCTCTCTCCCTCTCTGACGACAGTTATGGATAATTTGTTTGAGTTTGCAATTATACCGACTTAGAAGAGTTCGCACACGTGAATGTTAGCAGTATTTTAGCCGGGTAGGCAGTCGTAGATAGGTTATACATGTTATAAATGTTCTATGTTGTATGTTGGCGGGCTGGAGAATCGCGATCAAATTTTAGTCCGTCACTTCCGCTAAGTGCAAAACGTCAGTGTTCCATTTGGGACAATACTTACACATGGCAGTGTGCACTACAGAAGGAAGTGCTCTGTGCACTACAGAAGGAAGTGCTCAGTGCACACAAGGCACTACATTCCAGCTGGTACCGAGAGTACTTCGGATCTTTTTCTCTGTTTATATACACTGTGTGTGTGAGTGAGAGCACAGGTTCCCGGTGGGAATCTCTATGCATGGTTTACCGACTCTCTCGTTCATCCACCACGCTACACTGGGTAAACAGTTGGCCAGGTTCGTGCCAAAAGGAGTAAACCACTGCTTATCGCGGGAGTGACGTTCCAGGAGCACCCGCGTATAGTGAAAGATGTGGTAAATAAAGGCCCATTTTTATAGTGTAAACCCTAAATATGCCCCCAGATATGCTCCCAAAACACTTTAATTTCATTTTAAATTCATTACACTTAAAGAAAATGTAAACCCGTATTCGTATTATACAGTGTACACTGAACTCCTGCAGTGCTAGAATGTAAAATACCGATGTTACCCCTGTATAGACTGCACTGTAATTCATGCACGCGTGTTTTCTTTGGTATGTGCTGTGGTTTTCTTTGGTATAAGCAGGGTAAATACACTAATAAATGAATTTAATATACAGTAATAAAAATACAGGGCTTTAAGAAGAACAAAACCCAAAAAAACGAGAACACTCGAGACGCTCCACGGGGGGAAATCTGGACTGGAGCATCACAGGGCAGCAGCCAATCAGTAGAAAGGATAAATAAATAACGTTCTCGGATTGGTTACTTTCAAAATGTGTGCAATGAATCTAGATTAATTAATCACAGAGCTTGTAATTAATTAGATTCTTTTTTTTTCAATCGCAAGACACCCTTAGTTTTTTTAAAAGTAAAATGTTTGAACAGGTTCTTCAACCTCTGAGTACAGCTGACTGTGACATCCAGGCCTCGTCCGCCACGCCCCCTCGTCCTCCTGCTGAGTTGTTTATGTTAGTTACCAAGGCAATCTGCTCGGCGCCGCCCCAGATTCTAAAACTGAGAAATGCTACCATGAAGCAGGGCACAGGCTACTGCTGATCGTGCCATGCTTCCAGCTTGGGGTGACGTCTGGACAGTGCTGATGTTTCCGACGATGTGTCCGAAATTGCGCACTTGCACACTCCGTGATGTCGCCAACATCGCTGACGGCCATCGTTACTGCTCAACGTGAATCGAATTTCATCAGAGAACAGCACTGAGGCCCACTGGTCCCTCGTCCAGCGTAAATGCTCCCTGGCCTATGCAAGACGATGACGCCTGTGCCTGGTGGTGTGGTCAGATACCCTTGCAGGTCACCTAGCATGCAGACCAGGCTGATGTAAACCATTTCGAATGGTCTGACGTGGCACTTGGGTGCCTCTCACCTCCCTTAAATGTGCCTGGAGTTGAGTGGCATTCATCATCCGGTTCCGCATGGCACTGTTCACAATGAAGCGGTCATTAGTGTGGGATGTGGCCAAAGGACGTCCACTGCCTTTCTGTGACTCTTCCAGGCTCTCTGAATCTCTGTTGCAACCTGCTGACGACACACTGTCACACTCTAAGTTTAGTGGCCACTTCCATCTGAAGAACATCCTGTTGGAAACCTCGCAATGGCGAGGTACTGTTGATAAACTGTTAGGTGTTGTCTTGGTCTCATGATGTCAAAAATGTGAACAGCATGAGGAGGAGGACTGTTTAAATACTAATTCTGACTGAACCAAGAAATGTATTTATCGATTCATGGCTCAAACACCTGTTGTGAATTTTGCCGTTAAGCTCCTTGTCAGAAAACAGCAAGTTGTGAAAAGTACATTTCACCCAAAAGCTGAATATCCCTAACTTTTTGTGAGTAGTGTATATACTGTATATACATTAGAGCCCCACTTTTCACAGGGGTTACGTTCCAAGAGCACACGTGTATAGTGAAAAACGGCATTGTTGTGATGTGGTAAAAAAAAAAAAACCCTAAAATGCCTATTTTTACAGTGTAAACCCTAAATATGCCCCCTAAATATGCTCCCAAAACACTTTAATTTCACTTTAAACTCAGCTTAATACATTACCCTTAAAGATGAAGATAAACCCGTATCCGTACTGTACAGTTTACACTGAACTGCCGTCTCCCGCAGTGCTAGAATGTAAATACTGACGTTACCCCTATATAGACTGTACTGTAATTCATGCACGGGCGTTTTCTTTGGTATGTGTTCTCTCCACAGTACCACAGTGCTTTTGTGACGTCTGGGCCTCGTCCGCCATGCCCCCTCGTCTTCGGACGAGGCCCAGATGTCACAAAAGAAAAAAAAATGCAGCAAAAAAACCCATGAGGATGATGTCTGCAGTTTCCTCGTTAGTGCTGGGGTTTCAGAAAACAATTATTTGTCTGGTTCTCAGAAAAATCTGGGCTGGACTGAAACCGTGACTGCTGATCCGAATTAAGGTGGGGGTTTACAGTGTGTGTATATATATGTATATATATACATATCTATATACATACATATATATATATATATATATATATATGTTTTTAATAAACTCTCATCAACATAGGAGTAGACAGATATGTTTGCTTTGTGCAGATTTATGTTTATTAATGACAGTCTAATGACAAGCTCCAACTCGTCCAGAATGCGGCAGCTAGAGTCCTCACGAGAACCAGGAAATTTGACCACATTAGTCCAATATTATCCAGACTACA
>JBBIGA010042930.1:0-13299 GCA_037576975.1 Alestes dentex
GGGGGCCTCAACTCCTTGCAGTCAGCACGGAGTCTGAGCTGCCCGCGCGTGAAGCAAAAAGAGATCTCTGGTCTCCTCTCCTTTTTGATTGAAATGCAAAGGGGGTTTAGGCAGAAACCCCTATCATTAGTGTTGCTGCAGTGCTGAGAACAGACCACTCACCTCTTAGAGACAGCAGTGTGGTCAGATTTCCGTAATGGTAAACATCACCACTGAACTTTTTTTCATAGACAGAGCAGTAGTAGAGGCCCAGGTCCCTCTCAGAGATGTTCTTCATCAGGAGATCATATGACCCACTGGACGAGTTCTGCTGGAAGCTGAACCGCGGAAATTTATTTCGGAAAATTTCTGAATGTGTTATTATGAGTGGAGGTTGATCCCGATGTGAGCAGTTTCTGAACCACGCAACATTTAGTCCAACGGGGATTTCACAGTCGCAGTACAGGGTGACGTCCTCTCCTGGTCTGACGCTCATCTCCACTTCTGCTCCAGAGACACTGGAGAACAAAAAATCTGCAACACACCAACCAAACTGATTTGCACCTTCTATACTTGAATACAATCTCAGAGTTACTGTGTTTTTACAGACTGACAGCATATTTATCCTGAACTGCTGCTGGTTATTTGCACATATAAAATGTACAATTATATCCCAGTACTCTGTTTGTTTTCCACCTGATTTTTGGCTGTTAAAAATTACCCATGTACTAAATTGCATGGTTATATTTTTTAATATATATGTATTCTATGTGTCTGTGTGCTTGCCACGCCGTCTTATCTCACTGTATACATGTATATAGCTGTTTTGACATAGTTTACTTTGACTTTGACTTGACCTTCTACACAGATTTAGGTCCTTTATCAAAGAGAACTTTGAGGGACTGACCAATTTTCGAGTTTTTGTGGACTCCCCCGATTTAGTCCGTGTCAGTTCCTACCCTCAAGATAGATCTCCCCCATCTCATGATGCTTCCAAGCTGGGATGGTAAAGGCCAGTTTGTGCTTCCACCAAATCACTTGAAGCTCCAGTGCATCTTTGGTGGAGCTCAACATGTTTGGAGGAAGACAGGTGACCTCTTTGGGCAGCCTTGTGCTGACCAATGGTGCGAGAGGATCCCACCCAGAGAGAGGACAGTTCTGCTTTTATGGCTATTGAATCAAATCCAGTTTCTGCTGCTTTGAGTGTTTATTATTCCATCAGCAGATTGGCTGCAGTTTCTAAATGTACACCAGTAAGCTGGAGGGGTTTCTGATAAAGAAACATGTCAAAAATGAAGAGATAAAGCAGTTTACTTACATACAGCAGCGACGAGAGTTGCTCTTGATTCCGCCATCTCAGAGACTGTGGCTGGGTGTCTCACGAGTGCGAGGGTCTTTTGCACCGGATGTCTGTACTGAGCGCTGATTGGTCCACGTCAGTGGAACATTTCTCTATGGCTTTCTTGTGGCATGAGGGTTTTGAACTGTTTTGGTTCAAATGCAAATGACCAATGAGAAGATGCACAAACAACTCCCACGTCTTCCATTTGCTGCTTTTTCAGGTGAGGTGAGGGCTTTGATGTAGATGTGCCTTGCATTTGATTGGTCAGTGTCAGTGGAACATTTCCCTTCTGAAGAAACCTTGGTCTGTGGTCTGTGTACTTCAGGTTTAGGGTAACAAGGTGTTTTTGTTCCATTTAAAACAACAAAACAAGACGGTGCAGAGACGCTTTGAGTGTTTGTACAGAGTAAAGACATGGGGTTCAAATCTAAAGCCATTTCACACACAATTGGACAAAACAGAAACTGTAGCATATCCACATTTATTTACTGACCTTTAACCTCTTGAATGCACCCAAAAAGTCAAACTCCAGACATGTTGTTTTATCTGATCAAATATATCAAAGCCAATTTCAGCAAAGCAGCAAAGCTAATGCACCAGGCTTGTGCATCTACCCCTACTGAAAGGCCACCTCTGGGATCAGTGGCTGGGTCATAAATACACTTTGGGTAGGCCTCTTTTATTGGATATACAGGCACATGTCATCCAATGCTACCATACCACATTCTGCTTTTTGGGGATTAAAAACAACTCCAAGACATAAAATTCCAACTCAGAGGTGGGAGAAAAAAAATCGATATACTTTAGTATTGCAATATTTTCAGTCACGATATTCATACAGTGGCACAAAGTACCGATAGTCAATATTATTTTATAAAGCTAAAATTTACATTAAGAATTGTTTTTGGTACATGTGTCTACTCTGATAGCATTGCTTCTGAAGTTCACAATGCAAGACATTGTTTTATATTGCAACACTGGGAAGTTGCCGAGATGCTGTACCTGTACATGATGTGCCACCAGCCTTCAAGCTGCAACAGTATTGTATTGTGGAACAAATATCGTGATAGTATCATATTGTATCATCATTTTTACATTTATCAGAAACAACATAAACGAAAGAAACAGGTTAGAAAACAGCATACTGCACTCCATCAGGGATCTCCTCAGTAGTCCCTTTATAAAAGATGCTGGTGTTCGGAAGGGTCGAAGCAATGGTGGATAGCAACAGTTGTGATCAAAGGGTTCCCTTGGCTGAAATACAATAACAACACTCATAAATCAAACACATCAAATCATATTGCCCTACAAATGCAATTTAATATCCACCCATTTGACAAGGTAGGCACATGCCTTTCTTTGACGTTGGCTGACTATGACTGACCATTGCAATGGGATTAGCTCCACCTATTTGGTACCTAAACTCTCTGGCCAGTATCTTCCCAAGAGCTCCTGATGAATTCCCCAGACCAGCGTTTCTCAAACTTCTTTGTCCTGGGGCCCAGTCATATCAGGGTTTGGGGCTGGAAGGCCCTGCATAGGCCTACGCCCCACCTCTAATGAATGGCCAGCCCCCCACCAACACCCCAACCTAAATGCTAAACATATAGGTCTACCAGAGACATGGGACCTGAAACTGAGAAAACCGAGATACCCATGACCAGATGTAGGCCTAACAGTGACTGATCATACTGCCCCAGCACGAACTGGCAAGGAGGATGCACCCAAGAGAATTGAACGTGCCTGTTGACCTTGAACCTAAATTAAATTACAGGCCTAGTCACCTACAAGGATTATTTGGCAGCAAGAACTCCAAATCAAATTTCTAATACAATGGGTGCGCCTGCCTTTTCGCCACTCACTGGTCGAAACAAGAAAGACTTGGTGAGTCTGAGCCACTGGGAGTGTGTTTTCTGAGTTGAGCCTGTTTCTAGACTGTTGTTTTCGTGGCTGAGTAAGAAAAAGCAGTCATGCACAGATATGTGGAATGGAAACGCAACACTGTTTTCACTGCCGCGTCACTCAGCTGGGGATTTTCCTCACAGTGTGACAGACAGAACTCGGAGAGAGAAACCAGTCGGATCTCAACTGTAGACCAGCATTGTACGAGAACTCCAAAAGTTTGTCCTGTGCCACAGGTGATCACTCATCTCTAAGCTGGAGAACGGATCTCGTACCCATTGCTTTTCTGTGAGATGGGATTTTGAGGGGAAGTAAGTGTTGTGCGATCACTGCGGGCACCTGCCCCAGATCCACACTCTCATCATCCAGAGTGTTTTACCCCCCTGGTACAACACTACGCTACACCTACCAACCAATCCCTCACCCTCCCCATTCCAGACCCCACACCACTATGTGCCCCCCACATGCTTCTGATACCCCTGCCTCGCACAGTGTGTGTGTGTGTGTGAATGGTTTGGAATGAATGAGACAAATGAGCTAACTTAAAACACTCTCTTGCGGATTCTAGAATACTGAAACTAGGGGCAGGGCGTGAAGTGAGGGTGGCAGAATGTGGCCCACAGTGACAGAAACACCGAGAGCAGAAGCACTGGAGCAGACCTGATCTGACTGAATTCTGACTGCTGCAGTCACCCTGTGCCGGTCCGCAGCCCGTAGTTTGGGAAACCAGGCCCTAGATACAAGTATGCACCAGAACAAGAGCTTCTCACATCACGTCAGTGGCTTGCACCAGTAAGAAAAGGCTGTTTTGGATGGATGGAAACATTTGTGCTTCCTGAGATGAACGTCAGAGGCCAAGCCCGCTACAAAGGTATTGATACATGGTGGTTGAGGCCATCAAATGTTGACCCTCTGTGCTAGTCTCTGGAGTTCCAAGTGAAGACAGGACTGCCAAGAAGGTCTCAAACAAATATTTGTTTTGTATCAAACTAATCATGTTGGCGCCCATGTTGTGTTTACCAAGGAAGAACAAGAAGCATCACATGAAAGCAATGTTACCCCCTTATAACTCACCCCTGTATTAGTCCTTTCAGAAACTGAGGTCAATCCCTAAGTCACTTGAACGAATCCAGTGTGACATTCACTTTAATATTCACTGTATATCCAAAGAACCTTGACAAAGCAAGTATACGTTCATCTAATGCTAAGAGTGCCTTGTTAATGTTAAAACAGTGACACCTGCTGGAGAAGAAGGCAAAACAAAAATAAGGAGAGGCTAGAAGAAATAAACCAAGCTCTGTCAGAGCTCAAAAATATACCTCTCATTACAATTTTTATATTTAAAGGAAAGGTAGAACACCAGTAAACAAAAATAAACAACAGTAAAAGGTAAACTTATTTCTCACAGAATAAAAGAGCATAAAAGCAGCAGTGTAAGCACACTGTTGGCTCAAAAGTGTCTCTGAACAGTGCATTTAAAAAAACTACAAAGTATTTTCTATTTACTATTTACTTTAAGATTAGGATGGAACATACAGGTAGTTTTTAACAAGGGATATTCCCATTTGACACTTTCAATTCAATTCAGTGCACACACTTCAAAAATTAAAGAAATTCTGTCACAAAAGAAAAACATAAGTTCCCTGAAGTTGCAGAAATTAACATTAAAAATTTTAATTAATCTGACTCCAAAGGTAGCCAGACACTAGATACTTTGCTCAAGGCAGTTTAAGAACTTTTAAACAATTTTTAAGACTCGACTAGACGCTAGGTCTATCTTTGCTATATAAACAAATTCACATGCCTCAAACAGGGCCTCTCCTAAGTTGCAGCCCATTATTGATGGAAGGTAACTTCAAAAGCACAAGCCGTTCATGAAAAATACAATCAAAAACAAATATACACACCAGAACATTCAGATATTCCTTAAGACACTGATAGATTTTTTTGAATAGTAATTATTAGACAGCTTAGTACATCCTATAAATGACCTATAAAAGAATGAGCTCTTTTCCAAACCCCACTCACCATTAGTTTATTCATTTACTCGTTTAGCAAAAGTGTCCTGAGGACCACAGAGGACAAGCAATCTTTTTTTGGGGGAGCAAGTTTCAGTGATATGGTCCATAGCTCAGTCCTCTCCACATAGTGAGTTTGAGCTGTTGCCTCAGCTGTGGACAAGGTCCTAAATTTATTTTGTGGTGACCACTCATCATGGGAGGCTGGTGCTATGGATCTGCTGAGTGGAAACAGCAGTTTATTTGGGACATCCTTGTGCTCTCATTCTCTTACTCTGTGGGAAAGTCTATTGAAAGAAGATTCATCCAAACTGAAAAATGATGGACCACTGATGGCTTTCAAATGTTTGCATACATTGGTAAACAAGAGGAATCTTTCCACCTTTGGACTATCATTTGGGTGAGTGCAGTTTGTTGGATGTGTGTAGGAGAAGGTAATAGGGTAATCATACAATTATTCCTATCCATAGAAATAAATCAGAGATTGGATTAAGTGGCAAAATCCTGCAAGAAACAAGGCACTAACAACTAGCCTCATTGCCACTTAGATCAAAAGACCAAGTTCCAGCAGTGTGTAAGACTGTATCTCCGAATTCTTGTGATCTGGGTCATAATTTCTGCAAACCTCCCTGTGGATTTTCTCCCAGTGTCTCTTTGTCTTTCTCCTTTTCCTTCTTCTTCTTAAATAGGTTCATGAGCTTGGACGACTTCTTACTTTTCTCTCCACTGTGGGATTCTGGTGGTGAGGCATTGTCAGAGCGAGCAGATTTTCCACCAGAGCCCTCATTACCTATGGGGCTTTGGGAGGAGGTGGACACTGAAGGTAGTGAAGTAGCATGACTGAGATTTCCAGGACTTGGGGCATTAAGAGGGTTCTGATAAGCCTTCTCTAAAATGCCATCATACACTAGACGGCTAAGTGGCTCTTGAGGTTGAGCCCAGAGCATCATGGAGTTTACAGTAAGGTCAGGCTGGCTTAAGGATCCTGGGTCTGGAACCACAAACCCATCTCTGGATCCTGTGCCTCTTCGTCTCTCGGTGGCAGCATCAGGTTCTTCTCTAGAAACCTTCCTGGAAGGGATGTCTCCCCTTCTCTCTCGTAATATTCCTCGTTGGCTCTCTACTGACTTGTCCAGTTTCATTCGCATTTTGTTCCTTGCTGCACTATCCACAGAAGCATCTCTAAAGAGCTTTCCCCTCAGAGAGGTCAAGGATAGGTCTAATTCACCTCCAAAAATCTTTCTAGAAGAGTCATCCGTAGAGAACTCTTGGTTTTCTCTAAATGTTTTCACTTTTACATCCTTTAAAACATCAAACTTATCTTTCGGGAGTGTTCTGGAAACAGCTTCCAAGGACAAGTCCTTTGGTAGATTTCCTGTTTGGATTTCCCTTGAAACATCTGTGTCCTTACTAAGTAACATCTCTGGAGTAATGTCCATCTCAGCGTCAACATCTGGGCCCACATTTCCGCTTTGGACATCTGCATCACCTTCAGCTCCTTGCATCATTCTAGAGAGGCTGTCTCCTGGTAATTTTTTCCTTTGCTGAAATATCCTACACCTTTGACTGCCTGTAGTTATGTCCGGTTCATCTTGGAGTTTCATTCCAGAATAAAGTTCTTGAGGAGATTCTGACTTGTCTTTGATGGGTTGTCTTGAAGATGAATCAGTAGCATCAATAGGAAAACTCCTTGGTATCTTCTTGGAATCAGGTTCTTCTGTACCCATAGGACTTGTCAGGGCTTCCATGGTTGTTTCCAGTTCCTCTCTGGATGTCTTTCTGGCTGGGGCTTCATCGAGTTTCTCATACAAAACATTCCTGGGGCTGACCCTCAGGGAGTCCCCAAGTTGCTCCCGTGACATGTTGCGTGAGGGGATTTCTTCTTCTTCTTCTTCAAAAGAGACCTTACGTGTGCTGCTGCTGAAGCGGTCTCTGCAGTATAGTCTCCGAGTTGGCGTATCCATGTCAGGGCTTGTATACTTTCTGCCAATGGTGGGTGCAATAGACTCAGTGTCTGATGGTGTCTCCAGACCTTCCCTATTGTACATATGGAAAGAACAGAGAAAAATTACTGACATGTCTGATAAAAACAATGTTTTGAATTCCTTCCTTCACTGCTTCATGTTTCGTACTGCAGCTACACTTACAGGCACAGATAAACTGACAACTGTATCCAGCTAAACAAAGTTAGGGAGTCAATCTGTAAAAAAGTCAATTTTCAGATTCCAGGCAGCTGGGAATCAAGATTAAATTTCAACTATGTGGACCTGAACAAAAATACAGAACCTGTTTTGCTGCTCATGGTCAAGAGGTCTTTGTTTTACTGGAAAAGGATTGGCTTCTTTTTACACAGGATACCTCCTCGAAATTCCCACTATTCCAAGCATTCTGACTTTACTTTCATAAGTAACTGCTTTCTCATTACTCTTAAATTCCCCAAAACTGGCTGTGAAAATGGTGACTTGATTTCTGGAACTGTGAAAAACATATTGTATGGATCAACTCTTAAAATCCATTCCCATCACTTGGAATCTCAATGGAACTCAACTCTGAAATTTCTGGAATTGAACAGCCCTACCACTGCTACAGCCCTGCCCCTGTTACCAGTGAAAATCGCTGACAATGCAATCATATAAAATTGTGATTTACTGTTTCATAAGTGTAGGGAAAATTATGTGATCCCCCTCCTCTTCTCCAAATCGAGGAATCGGGGCCCGAATCGGTATCAGCAAGTCTGGATCAGGTGACAGAATCACAGGTTGCTGGACAATGTGGCTTGTTCGACGGGAACGGACCAGCGCTCGTGGGGACAGTTTGATTGGGGTAACAGTGACTGCAGATAATAAGAGATAACAGAACCATGAGTAAGTCCAGAACCAACAGACAGCAACAAGCATTCGCAAAAATGTTTAGCAAACACACCAGGGATCTGTGGCATCACGGGGGGCATGCTTTCCTCCATGTCATCCACACCGGCAGGTATTTGGTAAGAGGACATGGCGGCTCGGGGCATGAGCATCCAGTTGGGATCCGGGTACAGAGTAGCTGTGAGGCTTGGCAGTCCACTGTTCTTCATCACAGGAAACCCACACAACCACTCAATCTGCTGCCACCTGTGCAGGCGCTCCTGCAGGCAAGCCGTCACCTCCGCCAATGCATTTCTGTTACCAATAATATCAACTATATTCACATCCAAGTTTTTGTCTATTTGCACCACTTAGTGGTTAATGTTTCAGGGTTTTTCCACATCTTATATAGCACTGTAACCTAGGGACATTATTTAGTTTCTGTTACAGATATGCACTCCTTGCGTATTTCAATGAAGTGGCCTTTTACTTTAATTTATGAAGGGTTTCAGTGGGCTGGCCAGTTGACAGGAAAACATTTTGACACGTACGAACCTAAGAATGGTTACTTAGGAACAACAAATAAACAGATTGAGTGGAAGAACTCCAGTAACTCCAGTACATGCTGCGTAACAGCGTTAGTGCTCATATTCCTTTCATGCCTCCAAAAATAACTACGATGCGAGTGCTGTATTTGTATCAGTGTCACATTATTGCCTGGATATTTCTTTCCATGCTGCCAGAGGTCTCTGTTGCCTCAGTAGTTGATATGTCTTGGGTTATCCTGTTTGGACTCATCCTGATTACTGCTATATTTGAAATGTCTGTCTGTTCTTTGAATTTGTTTTGTGGGTTTTGGAAGTTTTAGATCCACTGGATCCCTGGTACATATTTAATATCTGGATTATTACTTGATTTTTGCTTTGGATAATTTAGTCAATATTCAGAGCCACTTTTGCATGCCCAATCGACCTGACATTCACGTCTTTGGACTGCAGGAGGAAACCAGAATCCCTGATGGAAACCCACCTGTGTTTGCATGTTCTACTTATGGGTGGGTTTCCTCTGGGAGATCCAGTAGGTGACACAGTGGTAAAGTGTGTTGCACCATCCCCTTATAACAAGAAGGAGTTGATTCCCCAGTTTTGGATGTAGGATGTATTTCATCACTGGGCCATCCTATTTTGGACTATTAAATCTACCACTACAGACACACACACACACACACACATACATATATTTTCGCTTCCTTACTTGGCCTCTAAGATCTTGTGGTCCACCTGATCCAGAGAAGAACTGTGTACAACATGGAATGTACCCAAAACAGAGCCCCTCTTCTTCTTAATCTTCTCTGCCTTGATGACACAACCACAGAGAGCTTAATTTAGCATTGTATGAACACAGACACCAGATCTACCCAGGTGAGGCCACTGCCTGTCAGAATAGTTGGCATGTTCAGATGATGAAATCACCATTCAAAGCTTGCTCTGAAGCCCTTCAGGCCAACTGTGTTTGTGGAGGGTCGGTGTCCAGCACACTTTGGTATTTCTCCTCAAACCCACTCACTAAACCTGGCAATGAACGGGTGAGTTGAACCAGGTGTGTTTGATCAGGGAGATCATCAAACTGTACTGGACACCAGACTTCCAGGATCTGATTTCAGTACCTGGAATACGTATTATACACACATCACCACACATCAAATAAACAATGTATTAGTGATACCAGTTTTCAGCATTTCATAAATCCAAAAAATAAGCTTCACATGACTGGAATCAAGTCATGTTGATGGTATCGTGTGATTGCAGGGGTCCTAGTTAGTGGGTGGAACTGGACACAGCTAAAATTTGGGACAAAATTGGGAAATATACAATAAAATGCCAAGGCTGAAGTGTGTTCTCTGTAGAGGGTGTATACTTACACTTAGACATCCTACAAAACATGTAATCGGACAAAACTTTAACACAAGACTGCACATTAAACCCAGAAGCCCAGCAAGGCCAAAGACCTGGCTGGTCCAGGAATGTCTGATTTTATCAGTTATTTTCACCAAATGTACATCCTATAATCCGTCCAACCAGACTTTTTATCCACATGACTTTTCTCTACATTTCTACATTAAATGTGTCAACATAAGCTCTAAGCAGTGTGCGAAATATGGGGATCTAAGGGTCCAAGAACCGTTGACTGATGCTGGAGACACCCTTATAGTCTCAAGAACAAAATTTAGGGGAGGTCTCTGGAAATACTGTAGGAATTGTGAGCGCTCACTTAAGTTTAAAGATGTTTGTCAACTCATTTAATCGCCCCCTGGTGACAAATGTTTTCTTTAATTTTGTCTGTCCCCAGTCATACCCTCATTTCATTTTGTCCCTCTCCACCTCTCCCTGTTTTGTCCCTTGCCACCACTCTTCTTTCGTGTCGAGAAATATTTGAACTCGTTTTGTCCCTCACCACTCGTTCCCCATCCCAAATCGACAAATAATTTATTTCATTTTGTCCTTCGCTTCCCTTTCCCCAGTCAACGGAAATGTTAAATCATTTTGTCCTTCACCACTCCCCCGTCGACAAATTATTTATGTTTTGTCCCTCACCATCCTTTCCTCTCCCCTGTCAATAGCATCTGTCTTTCAGTTCATCATCGCCAATCAATCAACAAATATTTGGTTTTACCGAAACCCCACCATCCAGTGGGTAATTCACAAACAGACTCCAAGCAAACCAGAACTAACGTGCGAAGAACACTGTTTCCAGCTGTGTTCCATACAGAATTATTGAATATGAGCGGGTCCATACCTCGTCCTTGGCAGTGGCCAGCTGCTGCTCGGCGCTCTGCTTCTTCACATTGTAGTACTGAACCTCCACCTCGTGAGTGAGCTGCAGCCACAGCTGGAGCGACTCCGGCACCGACCAGCTGGCCTGCATGTCCTGCTCCGCCTTTTTCAGGGCCCCGCGGACCTGAGCAACACACAACACACAACTCTAACACTCACCTGTTACACACAACACACAATACACAACTCTAACACACAACATACCTCTTATACACACAACACACAACTCTAACACACACCTGTTACACCCAACATACAACTCTAACACACAACATACTTCTTATACACACAATGCACACTTCTAACACAGCACACAATCCAACATGCACTTACACACAACACACACTTCTAACACACAACTCATATACACACCTCTAACACACCCCTTTCATAACTCAGGTCATAAACAGTTCATATGAAGACGTAAATATTCATGTAAATAAAACCACACATCATGTGTATTTCCCCTCAGCCAGACTTTACTGCTGTTTTGCTGCACTTCAAATGTTTGGAATCAACATTTTCGATAAAATAATACTAATTTTGGTGTAAAGAAATAAATGCAATAAATTTGAATATGATGACAATGTTCTATAACATGAGTAGAAGGTGAAAATTGCCATGTTTTCAAAGATGAATGGACTCTTGTCTCTTGATAATGGGAAAACCCATCTTGATAAATGGGAAAACTTTAGCGCATTTAGATGCAAATAACTCCCCAAATATACCTTTTTCTGTTCAATTTTAGAACACAATTTCAGTTTAATTGCTGAGCTTGACAAATTAAGAAAAAATCAGTGGAATTATAACTTTTGCACAGCTTACTTTTTTTTAATACACCATCTATTAACATGTAATAACAATGTAATAGCAAAAGAATTACCTTAATTTACATTCCATTTACATCCTGCATCAACAGACCTTTCTATATGATTGATTTATTATAATTATTAGTGTTACTGACAATAATACTTTTCTTATTATTAACCTTAGTGTTCTTGGTAATAATAATAACAATAATAATGTTTTTTAGCCTTATTAGTCTTATAAGTATTAATATTTATAGTGGTAATAATAAAATTAATAGAATATGCTTTTTCTTCCTCTTCTTCTTCTTCTTCTTCTTACTATTATTAATAAGTTTGATTCAGAATTTAGACTGTTTGTTTTGAAACCAAAACAAAAAAAGTAGGGATGCACCGAAAATTCAGCCACCGAAATTCTGGGGGAGAAAATGGCAAAAAATGCATTTTCGGGTTTCGGCCTAAATTTTTTTTAGGCGACCAAAACCGTGATGACACAATGATGACGCAGATGATGCAACCACAACGCGTTTGTCTCAGCGTCGGGATGAATTTATCATATAAAATCAAAACATCCCGATGCAGAGTATGAAGCACAGAAGAGGTCCTTCGAGCCTTTGCACTCCAAGGGCAGGTGGTGAGCTAGTGGTTAGGGCGCTCGCCCTGTGATCAGGAAGTCCCCAGTTCGATTCCCAAGGCCCCTGAGCAAATGTATAATATTTCAGCCATCTTGCTTTTAGGCTATTCATGAGTGGGGCCAAGTAAAATATTTTATTTCAAATTTTATTTTATGTTGTGAATTGTCTGAATGCTAAATAAATATTTTCATAGTGTTGTAACAGATTTATGCTTTTAGTAATTTAATAATAATAATTTCTTTTGGTTTTCGGTTTCAGTTTTCGGCCAAGTGTTTCCTCATTTTTGTTTTTCGGTTTTGGTCCAAAAAAATCATTTCGGTGCATCCCTAAAAAAAAAGGCATAATTATAACAAAATAGACGAGGACGAGGTCTGGACCAAAAGTTCAGCTCTATTCACAGAGTTTCTCTGCGTGTTCTTGTAAAGTAGGAGTGAGAACCAGTTTGTGCTGCTGTTTCTGAGGGTTAATCAGATGAGGACCACCTTCACTCCTTCTGACCTGTTCCAGCTCCTCCTCGGCATAGCGGAGGCGGCTCAGCTCACTGACGGCTCCCTGTCGGAGCTCCTGGAGCCGATTCGCCTCCTCCTGAGCTCCCTGGATCTCGTCCCTCATCTTTGCCTCCAGGAACTGCTTCTCCACCGCAACCGTCCGCTTTTCCTCCTGCGCCTGCACCAGCCTGAGCAGCAGAAACAACATCCTGGTCCACAAACGGCTGATACTACTGATAGACAATCACAGTGGAGGTGAATGGAACCAGACGTCTGTCTCTAAAAGCTCCTCGCAGAAAGGTATTTGATCAAATGGTTGTGGTTGCGCCGCCTGACGCCTGAGATGTTGTTCTACCAGAGTTTTGAGAAGAGTTTGGTCCTAAAACTAAACCCATTCATGGTGGAGGGATACATGCAGGGCGTCGTGAGGTAAAATAGTCCCCAAAGAA
>JBBIGA010042951.1:0-13298 GCA_037576975.1 Alestes dentex
GTTTTGTTCTTTTGTTCGTTTGGGGAGCACGGGTCTGTGTGTCCCGTCCTGTCTCTGTCTGTTGAGCCGGGGTTATCATATGTTCTGTCGTGTGTCTTGTGATTGTTATAATATCCATTAAAACATTACCGAATCTGCTGAGCACGTCCTCCCCTTACCTCTCCTCTCCTCTCCCCCTTGACACATGTCATTTATGAATGAGAATGTACATTATGTATAAATATATCTGCTTTTTGTTATGACCCATTTCATCTCCGATACCTTTGGAAAAAAATATTTCTCTGCATGCAGATGATGGGCTGCACCACAAGCACAACCACACTCAGCTCACCAGTCTCGAGGTGAGTACAGTCCATGAGAAAAGCTTACTGGTCCACCATGCCGTTTCAAAGGATACATCCATGCCGCATCTCACACTCATGTGCACGCTTGAACCTACACTGCTCCGTGACATTTTGCTGTCACCGCATAAAAAAATGTATGCTGAACATGTTTTTCAATAATGAATGGGTTAACATAACCTGTTGCAGTATTTATTCCATGTATTAAATAAACTATAATTAGAACACTTTTTTATGACAATTTGTTATTTTGTTATTTGTTACACAACACTTTTGCCTTGCGGTAAATGTCTTTAAGATGATCATGAATGGTAAAGTTTATTATAACAAAATAGTTACCACCAGAAGATGTGGGTGTACTAATAAGGTGTATTTTTAGATGGGGCTCTAAATGCAGTCGTGGAGTGCTTGGTTACCATCAAAATATGCACATAAACAATCACCCCTGTCCCCTGTTGACAAATGTGATGGCACCCACACGATTGGCGAAAATGATGAGTTGTCCATAGCAATGACACTCAAACCAAACTGATGCTCATGATGTTACAAATGTATTTACACCATGGTCAAATGCATTCACAAAACCACAGTAAACATAACTGCTAAAGCAAATAGTCTACTGGGCCAAATGGATGCAATGAGAATGGGAGTAGGTGTAAGTTGGTCCGGAAAGACTCTTATCTCCCTAGTCCACCTGAGGTGCATCCGCCCAGGCTTTCTGCCCCCTCC
Source organism: Alestes dentex (assembly GCA_037576975.1). Classification (NCBI taxonomy): domain Eukaryota; kingdom Metazoa; phylum Chordata; class Actinopteri; order Characiformes; family Alestidae; genus Alestes; species Alestes dentex. Next base: position 1,071 of record JBBIGA010042951.1, read on the forward strand.
CTGCCAATTGGTGGTATTTACCACATCCCTCCTGCAGCTCCAGCTGTCTCTCCCACTGATGTGTCCAATGCCAGGGATGGGCGGAGCATCTGCTCCCAGCCACAACACATCACAGCTCACCGTCTCCACAGAGCATTCAGCCTTTAAACCCAGCCTACATCCAATTCAATCTCAGCTGTGCTGGAATCCCACGACTACTGTGCTCAACTAATGTAGCTGGAGAGCTGTCTGAACCCTGTCTTAAACCTGTGGCTGTGCTGCTCTGCCACACCCAGCAGGCCTAGGCAGTGCACATTTCAAATTAGCTAATGTTAATGTTAACTTTTTACATAATCACATATTTAATAACATAGTGAGTTATACAACTGTCTTTCTCTGTATGTGGCCCTGCGATGTGCTGCCGACTGTCCAGGGTGTACCCCTCCTTCACATTGCACCTGGAATAGGCCTCAGCCCCCCAGACCTTGAGTGCGGGACAAAGGGGTAGAAGATGGATGGATGGATGGAGTTATATAATATTTTACATTCTGTTTTGAAAGCTTTGAGTTTGCACTTACAACTTTCTTCTGTTGTTTGGATGTCAATAACAAATACATTCAAATGAAAAAGAAAAAAAAACTGTACATGCAAACAAGACTGTTCATACAACAATTGGTGCTTTGGGTGAGAAATAATCCTCTTGTTATCACCTGAGACTCTTGAAGCTTAAATATCCCAACAAAAAATATATTTGTCCTAAATATAGCCAATCAGTCAAGACCTGTCAGCTGTTCTATTTTAATATCTTGAATTCTAGGTAGTGGAAGAAGCAAAATTTAGGTGACTACACAGTTTGAGCAGGAGAGACAATGCAAGAAAAACATGAGTGTCAGGTTGAATGGCCAACAGTTCACCCAGTGTAGTGTGAAGGATGAACCCAGTCGCGGAATAGAGGAGAGAGTAGGTAGTTCACACACTTTGCTCTAAGAACGCTCTGAATACAGTGGAGATTCCCACCTGGAATCCGTGTTCTCATGTACACACAAGTATTAAGGTAATTGGAGTACTCATGGTCCTGAAAAGATGAAACAGGTGTGGTAGCTGGTGAAGACTCAGTGACTGAGCAGTGACTACGTGCATTACCTGGCTTTTATACCATGTGACACGCTCACTTCCACCACATGACACGCAAGAGTGTGTGTGACAGTACCCCCTTGTCTGGTGACGGTCCTGGCTGGGAGGAAACACGAAGAAAGTAGTCCTGGATGAGAGATGGATCCAAAATGAACTGACAGGGGAACCAGGACTGCTCTTCTGGACTCTAGCCTTCCCAGTCAACCTGATACTGGACAGCATGCCCCCTTATGACCGGAGTCCAGGATCTGTTGAACCGTATAAGCAGGGAGAGAGGTAAGAGAAGCTGCAACCGAATTGAGGCCCTGGATAAAGCGTTGATAGAAGTTAGCAAACCCCAAAAAGCACTGTAGCTGCTTAAGCATTTTGGGTAGGGGTCAATTACGCACAGCATCTAGCTTCTGGGGATCCATGGGCCACACCCTTAGATAAGATAACAAACCCTAGGAATGTGGTATAGTGCTGGTGGAAAGCACATTTTTCCAACTTACAGTACAGTTGATGGGCCAGCTACCTCTGAAGAACCAACCCCACACATGCGGAGCTTGCTCCTCCGAGGTCCTGAAACATATAAGGATGTCATCGAGATAAACATAAGCCCAATGGCCCAGCATGTTCTGCAAAATGTAATTTATGAACTGTTGGAATACAGTGGGACTAAGGGCATTACCAGGGTCTTGTAGTGGCCAGTGGGTGTTATTAAAGCCTTCTACTCGCCACCCTCCCTGATGTGAACCAGGATATAAGCGCTCCATAGGTCCAACTTAGTGAAAAGAGTAGCACCAGAGAGGGGGTGGTATTAGTGAGTGGAAGTGGGTTCCCATTCTGTACCATTATGCGATTTAGCCCCCATAGTCGACACATGGACGGACGCCACTGTCTTTCTTTTTAACAAAAAAGAATCCTGCGGCCGAGGGTGAAGAAGAGGGCTGAATGGTTCCCTGACATACCCCTTCTGTAACATACTCCTCCATGGCAGGTTGCTCCACAGCTGAAAGAGAGAAAGGGGGTCAATGTCCATGTCATAAGGCCAATGAGGAGTTAATGTGGTAGCTCCGACAGGTCATGGTAAAGAACGGGAATTGCCTCCATGTCAACTTCAGGGGCCTCGGACTCCCCAGAGCTCGTACCAGCCCTTACACGGAGACATAGCTCCTGACAGGATGGGCCCCACTAAAGTATTCGGTTTTATGTCCAGGAGATAAGTGGGATGTGACAGAGGAGCCAGGAATATTCAAGGAGAAAAGAAGGTGAGGTGAGTGTGATTTCATTGTGATCAGAAATGGTGAGGGTCAGAGGGGGGTCAGAGGTCTGGTGGGTAATGGGACTGCTGTCTAGGACCTGACAGTCCACTGTGGTGATAATAATGGGCTGGGACAATGCCTCAAGTTTCACACCCAGCTGGGCAACATAAGCATGGTTGATGAAATTCCCGACTGCATGCAAATCCACGAGTGCAGCCGTCATGACCCATTTGTGGCCCGACTGAATGTGTACCTGAACTGTCAGTTAGGAAACGGTTGGGGTGGCCTTAGAAACAACTATCGGTCCAGGTGGGTCCCTCCCCATTCACCTGGTCTGACCATTTCCCAGATAGAGAGGACAGACAGCTTGATGGTGTTTGGGGGAGGCACAATGGACACACAGACCTTTGTGATGTCCTTCTCCTCGGGGGTCAGAGACGCCCTAACAGCATGTGTTCCTCGGCTCCGGAGTGGTCCACCAGAGGAGGTGGAGAACCGACTACAGAGGGTTCCAAGGCCATTGGAGCAGAAGCTGATGCTGTCTTAGTCCTAGAGGTGGTCGGAGGCAGGGTATGAGGAGCTGGCCTCAGACGGGTGTTTATTCGCTGGTCTATCCTCAGGCACAGCTAGATAAGACCCACCACGGCAGCTCCCGTCCAGCAAGGTCATCGTGCATTTGAGCAGCTAACCCCTTGTAGAAGGCGATCTGGAGTGCTGAGTCAACCCATGTGCTGTGCAGCGCCAAGGTCTGGAACTCGGCTGCGTAACGGCTCCCGGACCAGTCTCTCTGCCACAGGTGATACAGGGAAGAGTCAGTCTCCACCTCACAATCAGGATGTTGGAATGTGGCCCTGAGTTGGCAGATGAATTCTGGATAGGTGTGGGCTACATCTGAATCTGCCTTCAGGATCGTGGTGGCCCACTCAGCTGCTTGCCCAGTGAAGAGGGAGATGAGAATTGCAATCCATCCCCGGTCAGTGGTGTAGCAGGACAGCTGGAACTCAAAAATGAGATTGAGATTAGTTAGAAATACATTACACTTCCCATCCCCCCATTCCATTTATCAGGTAATAAAAGTTTTTTCTCATTATTTGGAAGGGAAGGAGGTAAGGTCTGGGCTGCCGCCTGTAGAACATGGTGTTCAGCAGACCGTTCTTGATAGGCTTCTTCGAGAGCTGTGAGCAACCGAATGAGCTCTGCACAGTCCGTAAAAAAACAACTCGTGCAGAGCCTGCAGTAAGCCAACGACATCCCAATATAGCCCATCAATCATTGCCGTCTGTCGAGCCATGGTATCACACAATGCAGCAAACTCTGCTGGGTTTACTGCATTAGGCTCAGTCATCCGATTCCCACCTGGAATCTGCATTCTCATACACACACGAAAATGGGGGTAACCTGAGGACTCAAGATCATGAAGAGATGAAACGGGTATGGTAGCTGGTGAAGACTCAGTGACTGAGCAGTGACTACCTGCATTACCTGGCTTTTATACCATGAGACACGCTCACTTCCGAGTCCTCTTGCGAGTCACATTACTGGTGTGCATGACAGTGAGCAACAAAACAAAATTACAAGACAACATTTAGTACAGTTGGCATTTGAATAAATACAATAGTATGACGCATAATGTATTCTATCAGCAGAGTCATTAGATGCACAACAGCTGCACTGGGCTGGTGCCCCACTCAGGGTGAGTCCCTGTCTCCCACCCATTGGCCCTGGGATATCCTCTGGGGAGCTGCGACCCTAGTAAGGATTAAGCAGTTACAGAAAGTGAATGAATGAAAGAAAATGCAGAACAGAGAACAGCAATAAATGCTTGTACAAATAATAGCAGCAGCAGGACAAAGAATGTGCAGTATATGATAAGTACTTTTTACAGTGGCAGTTGTAGTTTAAGTTATTTAAGGCAGAACAGTTCAGTTTGTATATAAATTGTGTTAGGAGAGGAAGAAGTTCAGTTCAGGGTTGTGTTTGTTTTTATGTGTGTGCGAGGGGGTATAGTTTATATTTAGTTCTGAGCAGTCTGATGGCCTGAGGGAAGAAACTGTTTCCCATTCTTGCTGTGGAGGCCCATATGCTATGGATGCATTTGCCAGACAGAAAGAGGGAGAGGAAGGTGTGTAAGAGGTGTGTGAGTTTAATTGCAATGTTGGTGGCTTTGTGGGGGCAAATGTCTGTGACAGAGGAGAGAGAGACCCCAGTGATCTTCTCAGCTGTCCTTACTGTCCTCTGTTGTATCTGGTGACCCAAAATGGAACAATGCCCATACTAAGCTACTCTCTATAGTCCCACGGTAGAACGTGGTGACCATAGTGGGTAAGGAGGACTCTCCTCAGTCTTCGAAAGAAGTAGAGATGCTCCTGGGTCTATTTGGCAATTGAGCTGTGGTTTAGGGTCCATGTGAGGTTATCTGTGATGCGAACACCAAGGAGCTTGTTGCTTTGGATGATTCCCACTGATAAGCTGTTGATGCTCAGCAGAGACAGACTGTGTCATGCCAACCATCAACCACCATCTTTTTTGTTGTGTCCACATTTAGAGACAGGTTGTTGGCTCTGCACCAGTCCATTGGCCATCACATCTCCTATCTGTATTCCAATTAGTTGCACATCAAACCCACCACAGTCATGTTATTGGCATACTTGACGGTGTCGTTAGAGCTGTGCATTGTTGCACAGTTTTGGGCCAGTAGCATGAACAGCCCTGGGGGGCCTTGTGTTCAGCTTGGTGGTGCTGAAGATGTTGCTCCTGATCCTGACTGGCTGAAGTCTCCCAATCAGTCTAGGATCCAGTTACAGAGGGACGTGTTCAGGCCCAGCAGACTCAGTTTCCCAGTCCGATGCTGAGGAATGATGAACTGAAGTCTAGAAACAGCATTCTCATGTAAGTGGCCTTTTTGTTCAGGTGGATGAGGGCCAGGTGACAGGTGGTTGTGAAGGCATCATCTGTAGAGTGGTTGGGATGTTATGCAAACTGCAGGTGGTCCAGTAAGGGGGGGCAGCTGTGATTTTATATGCCTCATGATGAGCCTCTTGAAGCATTTAATGATGATGAGTGTGAGTGTGATGGAACGATAGTCACTGAGGCAGGACACTGACAACACCTTTGTCACGGGGATGATGTTGGTGGCTTTGAAGCACGTTTGAATAACAGTAAAGCTCAGAGAGATATTGAAGATGTCTGTGAGAACATCAGCCAGCAGGTTTGCACTGAGCACACGATTAATGTTTTCTGGTCTGGCAGCTTTCCATAGGTTGACTCTAAGCAGATTTTTCCTCACATCAGCCATGGTCAGAAAGAGCACCTGGTTGTTGGGGAGCAGGGTGGTCGTCCTTGCTGCCATGTCATTTTGTTTATGGAAGTTATTCAGTGCATCAAGTAGGAAGGCCTCAACATCACAGGCAGGTGAAGATGTCCTGTATTTGGTGATGGCCTGGATGCCCGGCCACATGTGTCGTATGTTCCCAGTGTCCTGGGAGTGGTTGTGGATTTTCTGGGCATGTGCATGCTTTGCTGATGTGATAGACTGGGACAGATTGGCCCTAGTTGTTCTCAAGGTAGCCTGAGGTTGTGTCACACGTTCTCAGCAGTGCACGCACCTCCACAGTCATCCCTGGTTTTGGTTGGGGCATGAGGTGAAGTAACCAGTCACACACACTGTGTAGTCCTCCAGGTTGGTAGTGCCGCCGTAGACACTAGTCAGTATGCTCAAAACAGTCCTAAACAGCAGAGACTGCGCCTTGAAGCTAGATTTTTTTTAAATCTGCTTTTGAATGGGCATGGCACATCTGACAAGCAGTTTGTAGGCTGGGTTTAGCATGACTGATGGGGTGGGGCTCAGTGCCAGCAATGTCTGCATCGTATGGTTTTGGCTTTGTATACAAGAAACTGGAAAAGACAACAGCTACGCACATATTTGTTTTTTCTTGTCCAACAATCAAGCCCTTTTTAGGATCATTGTGGATTTTACTTTATCATAAACATTTGTAGTTTTGACTGGAAAGATTAATATCAATGGTCAATAGTCAGTGGACTACTGAAACCCTCCCTGAGCCTTCACACACCACAACTCAAGATGGCCTGTGCTGTTGAAACTGCATTACAGAATCCCACTGCTAGAAGCTAGTATCCTGAGAGTACTGGCAACAAACCAAGCACCGAGCAGTCTGAGCCGTGGTGAGTCTGTGATAACCTCTGTTAACACTGCACAACTGATTACAGCTGATGTTAGCAGAGCACAACGCGCAACACTACCTAGCAACAGTGTAGCCGAGCCCGAAAGCAGACTAAGTCAAACAGGATTTCCAGCTAGTGGATCACGCAGGGACCAAAACCCAAGTGCTACCGGGCAAGTGTGTTAATGCAAAATATCAATCATGTGGATCTCTCTATACAAGATTGCACTCTCAAAGCTAACAATTAACCGGCTAGACCATGATGATAAACTCACTAATGGGAACTATGCTAATGGAAGCATTAGCTAATGTTCCTTGATGATGACAGCAAGGAAACTGAAATGGAACACCCTGGTGTGAGTGTGCTGAACGAGGCAGTTGTTGGCACAAGGCCCTCAGGAGTGGCCAATAGGATCCGGACTGATAGAAGGCCAAACAAGCTGTGATGCTCTGATGAGGAGAGTACTGGCCCAAGGACGCTCTTAGTAAGGCGACTCGACCATCAGACCACTTTGTATGTGAATACAAAGGCCATGAGAATGAGATACTATGCTGATGCTAATTTCACACCACCCAACAATCAACATGTCGACAAGAATGATTAAAGCAGAGAGCAGCTGGAATTTCGAAAGAATTATTTCACTGAACGTTTTAATGCACTGAGCATCCATCCATCAACAAAAGTATTTATAAGTACTATCTCTCTACTATCATTAACAGGAACACTAAGACACTAATACTCTACTAACACTAACACTCATACTCTATTTCTCTTTTTGTCAGGTTCATTTACCACCAGAGCTTCTTGCAATTTCAAAATACAGTAAATGTACATCCTTTTAATCATGAAATTAAAAATATTAGGCAAAACTTTAGCTTTACACACTTATGTAGCGGCTTGAACTCTAAGTCAGCCCACAGCAATGCCTATGATCCTGTAGATGTTCTCTTGAGGAAATCGTAGTTCATCTTAAATCAACTACATTCCACCTACAAGCTACAAGCTCACTAAGTTCCCTCAAGGGTCCATTCTTGGGCCTGTCCTGTTTATTCTTCCCCTGGGCCAAATTCTTAAAGAAAATGATGTGTCCTATCATAACTATGCAGATGACAGTCAAATCTATCTTGCTTTTTCATCAAGTGACCTTGCTCCAATAGATTCATTGTGCCTACATTAAGTACAAAACTGGATGCATCAAATAAAATACAGACAAAACAGAGATTGTCTTGTTTGGAAATAAAGATCAATTATCATTACCCACCTGGAATCTAGAGCACTTAAGATATCTACCCATGTAGTCTTGGCATGATCATGGATGGAGATTTTAGTTTTAGTGACCACATTAAAGCTATAACAAGGTCAGCATTTTGGCCCATCAAAAATATTGCTAAAGTTAGAGACTTTGTGTCCATACAAGAAACTTATCCACTCCTTTATTTTCTGCAGGGTTGATTATTGCAATATTCTCCTGACTGTTGAAATATTCTCCACTGGGATTCTCAGAAAATAATTTAGATAGCACCAGCTTATTCAAAATGCTGCTACCAAAACCAAGAAAAGAAAACACACTACTCCAGTTCTTAGGTCCTTGCACTGGTTCCCAGTTCAGTACAGAATTGATTTCAAAGTATTACCTATTGTGAACAAGTACTATTCTCCTTTGCCATCTTTTAATTTTCTGTTCTTCCGTTACACTCTTAATCTTCTTGATTTTTATATATTCTTTTATGACTTTCTATATTACTTCTATAGTATGTTATAAATTTCTCAGTTTCTTATATTTTTTACTTCCTACTAATTTTATGCTTAATACTCTTAATACTTTCTATTTCTGTAAAGCACACTGAGTGACCTTTGTATGTGATAATGGGCTAATTAAATAACTTGACTTGACTAAGCACAGTCCAGCACATTCACCCCTCCTCCTCTCTGGAAAGTCTGCATATTGATGGAATTTAGGGGGATCTGACTTGAGATTTGCATAATGGGCATGATTTTTCACCAAACTGTCCTCAAGGTATGTTTCTTGTTTAGATCTTATTTGAAGGGTCTGGCAGTTGTAGACATGTTTACCAGATGTTCTGACACACTTGAGAGTGAAGGTTCGGTGTGAAAATCGACTGAAAGTTACACTTGTGCCCCAAAATGTTGGGCCCAGAGAGGCTGCTGTGACTTGGTGCACCGCTATCTTCAAGCAACATTATAAAATAAATTATGATATATAGCCATTAATAAAACGTTAGCCAGCTAGCACATTAGAAGTTGCGCTTTGGGTCAGCAATAATTTACATTTTATGTTTCAAAATGCTGCACTGGTGAAGAGCTCTCTCCACACTGAGTCATAGCCAGTGTCTGGAAGTTTTAAAACCATTAGTGCAGGAGCTGACCTACATATCTCCCTCTGTTTTATCCTGATCTCTGCACTCTCCACAGTGAGCCATCACACTTCTAATTAAACATTCAGATACAGTCACCATTTCCAGCATACAGTTCAGATGGATGTGACAGCTTCAGGCACAACATGCCATGTACTGCAAGCTTATGTTAGCTGATGGGGAAAAAAGTAGTTAGGCTGAACCTTATATCAAAGTATTAATAAGACTGAGATATAGAGATTGTTTTCAATCTCAAATGGACAAATAGAAATGGTCCAAAATGACTTTTTCATGAAATTATGACGTTATTGCGTTGACATATATTGCAAGTTGAATTATGTTTTTCTTTCTGCTTTAAAGTTTTTGTTCTGACCCTGATGATATGTAAAATATCCCCTCTTCTTTAAGACTGAGAAATAATCAGTGACTTTTAAGGATGAAGTGTTCTATGAATGACAGTAAACACAGGGTTTATTTCCAAGCTATGCTCTAAATTTCCTCAAAGCTGAATGATGATGACTCATGTGCAGCATGCCTGACCCAGGCCTCATGTCTAAAAACAACCTGAATTGCTCTGGAAGTGAACGTTACACGTACACATCAGCTGTGTGTCTGGGACATGTACAGCTGTGTTTTCTGTCGCTTTCTAAAAGCTCTGTGCTACACTCCCTGACCTTTCCAGGAGGAACCTGGTAAAACCTCCCAGAGGATCATAGTACAGCCTTCTATCTGAATGCCTGCTGCATGCTGAGAAGCCGTAACTGTGGATTTTGCACAACATTAAGGAGTGTCCTGGAAAAACAGCGTAAAATATGTTTTAACAGTATTTGTATCATGCAGTTATAAGCAACTCACATTACAACAGAGGCCACTCACAGAACAAGGTGAACATAGAAGAACAATGAGATTTTTTGTAGAAACTGATGTAACATTGTGCATTGTTTTTTTTTTTGCTGTTGCTGGTGGCCTGGTCATTAGAGAGATGCCCCAATGATTGGAATGCCATGGGTTCGAATTCCAGGACTACCAGTGGGACCACTAAGGTATCCTTGAGCAAGATATCAACCCCACACACTAGTCCCTGGGCTCTGCGTGGCTGCCCACGGCTCAACTCGATAGAATAGGTTAAATGCAGGGAACAATTTCACACTGTTCACACTGTGTGTTGTGCTGTGGCGTAGATAAAGATTTATCACTTAATACTCCTCTAGTTCTGACTCTGTCCTGAAACTTAAATGTGTCCTCATATTGTAAGTTGTTTTGGATAACGTGCGTCCAATGTAATGTGTGTCCATGTATTTACATGTAATGGATATCTTAGTATGATGTTTATTAGCAGGATAAAGTAGCAATGTTACATCTCAATTTGACAATGCCACAGCCATCCATGTCCAGGAGGGAGACAAGAAGAGCATAACTGGCCTTTCTTTTAAGGTGGGTAGGTCAGAATACAACTAGTTAGAATGGGGATCTGTTATTACAGCTGATCTTACAGAATTGGCAGTTAGCGTTCTCCACCAAGAAAATTGTGATGTCATGTTTGAAGCTGAAGTGTTGAAGTGATAGAAGCAGTCCTTGCTACTGTGTGGAATTCAATTAAGGAGAAAACTTGTTTGAAAAAAGTGCTGAAGCATATCAAATCTTATCAAAATGTCATGTCCTTTCATTTCTGTGACCGCTTGAAATGATGAGTTGATGTTTACATTGCATGAACATTTCATGATGCCTGGAACAATAGAAATGGTCCAAAATGACTAGATGAAATCTTTCATTAACTTACAATTGAGTCAAGACATTTTTCTTGATACTTTATAACAGTAACAGTTTGAAAAAATGATGACCACAGATCCTCTTAAAATCTGCTTGCTATTGTGCTTCCAAGCTTGTTGCTACCATGACACCTAAGAGCTCACGTTTTCTGTGATGATGAGCTCTGCAGAGAAAGATTATAGTATATCTGGTGTCTTATAATCCTGGGTTTCACTGGGCTACTGTGGGCTCCACAGTGTCAGGCCTGCATGTGTAACTGGAGAGCAAATGCATTTACATTTAAATAAGCTGCTGCACTAGTATACTGTAATTGCCACTCAGAATCAGTGTACTGGATTCTGTCCCTTGCATCCTTCATTGCTGTAAAGCAGGTCACTCACTCATCGTCTGATTACGTCAGCAGCAGCTGTATATAGAGTTCATGAAAGGCTTCATAGGCGTCAGGCTCTTTAGTCAGCTGATGTCAACCATTTGTAAGAAGGTTAAGGGAGTATTCATGAGAGTTTCCATTTAGGAGATGACCTCATGGTGGACAAAGCTGGGTAAAGTGCATATTACAGAACCTTACTGGAGCACTCTGTTATAGCCAATATAGCCAAAGCCAATTGACAGAGGAGGAGATATAAGTGGGTGAATAATTTCCAGTGCAGCTGATGAATATCCCTGAATATCTTTTTCAGCCAGATGCCTCACTCATTGTGTCATTGGCTGATTAAAGATGTACACTCTGCTCTGTTATCAGCAGTGTCAGTATGCCCTGATGGCTAGAGCAGCCAGCCACTCACACATCACCGTTATTCTCCAAATGCAATTACTTTACATCCTGTGTGAGCAACACAAACAGCACACAGCAAACACAGCACATCAATACAGCCATGGTGACCAGTCGGCTGCCTAAGATCCCCCTGTTTGGCTAATGACAGATAAGAGAGCTGCTGGGCAGATGATCCGACTCCAGTGGAAAGAGAAAGCCAGCCCCGTGGGAACATCATGGTCCCCTCTGGCAGCGGAAATAGACTCACACCCATACACTGATCGCTGTGCCACTGTGAACACACCTGCTGTCTTTCTCACCCGGCCATCTCACCGTTGCCCTTTTTAAAGAAAACTTTACAAAGAGACAAACTGTTTATTTTTTATACAATATCACTGCAAATAAATTATGTTACCAAGGCTTACAGTTAAAGTACTTTAATGAAGTGGCTTTCTCATTCCTCACAGCACCCTCAGGGTCCCCACAGTCCCAGCAGCTCGCCAGCAGTTAAGGTGTTGCCCTCCCATCCTCCCCTTTGGGGTCCAGTCCTGGGTGTGGGGGGATCCTTAGCGTCTGCACCTCACCATGTTTAAGTTTGCAAGTATGACCCGGAAGCTGTGCACTGCCGTATTTATCTTCCAGCAGCCTGTGTATGTTCCTGATTTTCTCTCATGTTCCCTGTGTTCACTGTTTAACATTCAAAGGTTTGCCTCTTGTCACGGTGAAGACAAGAACGCTGACTTGAGTTTCGCCCAATGTGGCGTGGTGGAAGAGCCCAGTCGCGGATTGC
>JBBIGA010042962.1:0-13298 GCA_037576975.1 Alestes dentex
ACACACACACACACATATATACAGTCATATATGTATATATATACACATACATACATACATATATACACACATACACACACACAGGAACATACAATTTTGTATAGTGTACAGTTTATATTACACTGTTACACTGCATAGATGTCATTCTACTGGTTGTGCAGTTTCTACTTTCTTCTTTGGTTCTGTCCACTTTGCTGCTGCAACAATAAGAATTTCCCACTCATGGGACTAATAAAAGGTTATCTTATAATTAAACAGTTCAGTCCTTCTCATGTAAAGACATTATTCTGCAAGGTTTTATTCCGTCAGCGCTGGTCTGGTACTATTTCAGATCTGCTTGCCGTGTTAGCGTACCTTTTCTCATGGAGGTGCATGCAGCGCACAGTTGAGGTATGGCCGTACAGTGTGTGGATACAGTCCCCCGTCTCCGCGTTCCACACCTTCAGAGTTCGGTCCGTGGAGCCGCTGATGATGATGTTGTCCCTCATTTGAGACGACCAGACTCCACCAGTGTGGCCCACTAACGTCCGCAAACACTGCAGAGAGAAAGAATGAACTAAGTTGCTAGGACGACCATTCTGACCAATATACATATGTAAAAAAAAAAAAAAAAAAAAAAAAAAACGAGGCTCAAGATGAACAGTGGAGGAATGTTTATTTTCTCACACACGGTTCAGTTCATCAGTCTGACTTTCCCTTCAAACGAAGAGCAATCAGAACTGTGTATGGAGCGCAAATGAAACAGCTGATCTGGTTCCAAAAGAAGGCGCAGGCGGCTCTAATGACTCAAGAAACACATTCTTCTTCTTTACAGATGATGGATAAGATATTGATTGCAGCAATAACAGAAATCCTTCACATCCATCCACCAGGCCAAAGACCTCTTTCACCACGTTTAATTAAAACGGCTCAATTCATTTTCATTTCTCAGGAAACTGGAATTAAAGAAGGTTCACTTGCCATCACTCGGCAGGATACCACCTCACGCAGGAAGCTCCAGATCAAAGAAAACCACCAGGAGATCAGAAAATGAAATGAATACTGAGGGTTTACTGTCCTTAAAGCAGCCACCGCCCTCCTTCTAAACATCCCTCTCTCATCTTTGTTTTCTTCTCCATCTCTCTTCTACTCATGTTTCACTTTTTTCCTCCCATCTTTCTCTCCCTCTATCATCTTTCTCTTTTCGTAACTCTTTCTTCTCCTCTAGTGTCTTTGTATTCTCCTCACTCTATTTCTCTCTTATGATCAACAGTTACGCATCATTAATCTGGAAGTGGCGACTTAAACCCCCCACCCCCAATCACAGAACTGTTTGCGTTTTATTAAGCGGCGCTTTCTTCCGTCGTCCTTCTCCGGTTTGACTGAACAAAAGAGTGACTAATTAGCAAGTCAACCCAATTAGTGATAACAGCTAACCATTATTGTACTGGCCAAGGGGACAAATGGAACTCACAAAGCTGACAACAGAGACAGAGAGAGGGGGAGAGAGAGAGGGAGGGAGACAGAAAATTAAGCTGACATCAGCAAAAAAACAGTGTGCAGAACCCTTATACACGTAATATGTACAAAAAAATAAAATATAAATAGATAATGCACTGCATGTTCATTGAGCACTCATTCATTCACGATCAATAAACAGATAAGGGCTTCCAGATTCCAGAACACTAACCAAAGTAACCAAATGCAGTGTAATGTTGACACAGCTAACATAACACCGTCACATAAAAAAGAAGGTTCTTCATACTGAAATGAACCATCCATTAAAAGGTTCTTTAAGGAATCAATGGTTCCTCTATGGCATCTTCTAAGAGTGTAGTCTAATTTCACATTGACAGTGCAAGTGATTCTTCAAATTCCTGCTGTTTTTATTCGCATATTGGAAAAATCTGCAGCCGTTGCGTTTGTCACAGTATTGGCTGTATGAGTACGATATGTTTCTAGAAAAAAATGCTGCCTAAATGTCTCAGTATCTGTATAAGAGAAGAAAAAAAGAGGAGGTGGGGCTGTTGCATGAATATTAACATCTGACTAAATTATGCATGCTCCGGTCCGCGAGTATGTGTTACCAGGGTGATGGATCTTTCCCAGGGCACGGCAGAAGGTTTAAATGAACGCAGAAGAGGCCGTAAGAGCTTTCTGCCCGTGTTTGGTGGCGATTACAACCATTCCAAGCCAACATGGGCTTGAAATGAAAGGAGGCTCAGGCACATGTTTATCAGGCCGTGGAGAAGCCGTGCAGAAGCTCAGCTCTGGCACCAGCGAGACGGGGAGATTAGCCCAGCGCTGAAGAGCGTTTGATGCCACAGATCTAGCCTCAAATTCTTCATTTTTTCCTCATCTCCTCACTGCATTCCTCTCCTGACTGGACGAGCAGCTGGGTTTCGTCTCCAAGAGCACAGCAAATCGGCGCCATGCTTGGTCGCCTTGGTCCAACACATCTAGGCAACACTCAGGAAACCAGGAGAACCGTGACAGAGCAATGTTTCAGCACTCCAGAGTACAGAGTCCAGCTCTAAACGCTGCTGTTCCGCAGACACGGGCTTCTAGATGGGTTTCAGCTCACATATTTGAGTCAATTCAGGATTTGCCCCCAGCTGTTGAACAGACAGACTGGAGCAGCTGTTCATTCTTGCTGCTGGTTTTAAAGGCTTTCACTGACCGGTCACACGGTCTCAAAGTGGGGAAATGCTTGAAATTTAACTGGTACATACCTTCCGTTCCAAAATCATTTTCTGACCTCTCTATATATGTGAGAATTAAACAGGCTGGTTTTGTCACTGTGCCTCCAAGACCTTAATGACCTGCGTTCGAATTGGCTGGCCTGAATTGTGCCTCATCCAAAAAGTAGCCCAAGCTTTGAACTTGTTACATGAATCTAAATCTGGATCACAATCATATCACTTAGCAATCATATCACTTAACTGTAAGTTACTCATCTATAGCACTAATACTCCAGCATTGTGTGTATCTAACAATGTATTTTGGGTAGAGTATTTTATAAAGAGTTTTAATTAGATTTTATTTAGACTTTATAATGTATCTGTGCAGTCATAACATAAGCCATTTCCTTTGGTTTTCTGATTCTGTCACGATAATCCTGCAGATTTCTATAATCGTCTAAAATGACAGCGTACTGCTGCAGTTCGGCTACAAGGCAGGGACCAACAAGTCCACTGCAACACATAGACGCAGAATTACTGACATCACCAATCAGGAGGAACAACGAACTACAGTACTGCAGTGGTCTTTTACACAGTGCTAAACTCAAACCCCCCACAGCTTTATGGGCACTGTAGTTCGGACTGAACTCTGCTGAGGGGTCAGATGAAGGGAAATGGTGGTAGATTAAGAGTCGGGAGTGATTGCAATCTCTCTAAATTCACCAAGAGATCATTAGAGATCATTAAAGATTAAATGAAGCCGAAAAAGAACGCTTTGAGTCAAGGGTTTTTTTTTTTTTTACTGAACTGATCCAAGGACAGTTTCACCATTTATCCTCAACTGCTAAAATTAGCCTGCAAGCAGCCAAAGCTGCTAACAGATCAGCAGAAAAAACGCAAATGGAAGCTGTGTGTATGTGTGTGTGTGTGTGTGTGTGTGTGTGTGTGTTTATGTCTGATTACACTACTGGCCATAGGAATCAGCAGTGGGCGGATGAATGCAGGGTTTTTTTTTTCTTTTTTTCTCCCCCTTGTGCTGCAGCCTGCATGTAAAGAAGTTGGTGGTCAGCCAAAGGTGCAGGCTGAGTCATGGACAGAGAGACGGAGGGGACGGGGCGAGCGAGGAGGACGAAAAAGACGGACAGCGATGAAGCAAAATGCAAGAGATAACGCAAAGGAGGAGTAGAAGAAAGAAGCAAGTAGACAGAGAGAGAGAGGAGAAGAAAACAGATGAAATAACGAGAGGGAGACTACGGCAGAGAGAGAGAGATAAGAATCGGAAATGATGAGGCATGGGCGGAGGCAGAAAGAGATGAAAGGAGAGGGGAAAGAAGCAACACAATTAGAGAAAGAGTTGTAAAGAAATTAAAGAAAGCATAGAGAGAAATGAAAGACAAGAAAAAATGAAATGAGAGAAATGAAAACCACAAGATGTTGAGGAATGAAGAAATGAAAGAGACGAAGCAATATGAAAGATGTGGAGATGAATAACAGTAAACAAGACGTAGAGCTATTATCTCTCTCACACAGACAGACAGACAGAGACACACACACAGACAGAAACACACATAGATACACACAGACACATACACACGCATAAACATCACACTATGATTAAAATGTAAGCATGGTGGCTGCCTGGTTCTGTTCTGTGTCTGGATCAGCTACAGATCCCCTCATCCCCCGACCCGCGCCCCACCAGAGCCAGTTCTCTGACCTTCTCATATCTTCTCAGACATGTTCCTCTGATATCTCAATTAACTTCAGTGGGCGCTGGATCGGTGTGGGCTGCGACCTCAAACATTAAGTAAACTTTCTTCAAAGTGTGTGTGTGGACCAAAGAGCGGTACACAGTGCTGAATAATATAAGAAAAATAAATGAAAAAGCAAGGGAAAATATTAAGAAAAAGTAAATGAAGTCAAGAATGAAAGACAAAATACAGAAAGGTAAGTAAAAAGAAAGGAAGAATTAAAGTAATCCGAATGAAAGAAAAACAAAAACAAGAAACAAAAAGAAAACAAGGACCGAAGAAAGAAAGATCACAAAAAAAAGTAAAGGAAAGGTAAATAAGAGAAGAAAAAAAGCAAAGTATTAAAGTGATAAAAGTGCTGAATATAAAATACAAAGAGAGAAAAAAAACGAATGCCTTTCTGTGAAATTACTGTGAAACCCGTACAGTCTCATTTGGGCCTTTTTTCGTACTAAAATTGGATTCGGTTAAAAATCTCAGCAGGATAAAATCAGTGATGGGCATCAGTTACAATAAAAATAACCACAATGAGATAACGAGACGCTGTGGAGGCCTGGCTGTGTTCGCAACTTCATGATTTGTTTGTTTCCTCGCCGTTTTATTTGGAACTTTGCTGTTATCGCGACGTTCGCACTTTTTTTCCGCGGTGCGTTTAAACGAACAGGATGCTACGTTACAGACTAATCTGCTCTCATAATCTCTCACAGTATGAGGCCTGTTCATTCACCGGTGCCAGAAACACACTCTAATCTCCACTCATCACAGATAACATGGATACATTCATTTCTCCCGCTCCATTCATCTCGCACTCCATCCGCAGGATCCTCCCCCTGAACGCCGCAGACCGCAATTTACACCTCACTGTACATGAACCGCATGAACCGCAGGTTAGTGGAGCTCTCAAACACAAACAGCCCATAGGAAACACTGCGGACTGGTCACACACCTTTCCTCGGGCTCTCCTCTCGGCCTGTCACCTGAAACTCACCTGCTCCCAACAACACTTCTTACTACTTTACACATTACTTTAACACTTCTTAATTCCACTAAATTCCATTATCAGCATGCAAAATCATTCAGAAGTGCTTGATGTGGTCCGAGAAAAACCTATAAAGTCAGAATTGTTCACTGTTGGTGGTGAATGGAACCAGGCGCCTGCCTCAACGAGTTCCCTCACAGAACGTTCCTACATGGAATGGTTATGAAGACCGTGCTTGATGTCTGAAAAAGTTTCAAGAAGCTTTTGGTCTAAATCTAAATCTATTCGTGGTGGAAGGATACACACAGGACGTTGTGAAGCAAAATAGACCCCTAAGACAACTATTATTTTACCGTCATCATCATTCCATATAAACACTCAGACACATGTAGCTTCACTGGTGGGTTTGTAAAGGTAATAAAATGGCTAAATTTGTGTTGACGATAAGATGCCTGGTTCAATTCACCACCAGTGTAAAGAAATCAGAATCTGTAAGTTTCTCTACAATGAGCGATTTCACACCAAACCCACTCTTTGATTTTGTTGACAACTTTGGCAATAAATAACGAACACAACTGTGGCAATATTTTGGGAAAAATGGTGATGTTCCCTTCGATTCAAAATATTTAAGTAGCCAGCGTTTGCTCTAAAATATTCCATCAGTTTTCAGGGATGCATATTTCTAACCTGTTCAATTTCCTACACTAGCTGTACTTCACTGATATATATATATCATACTATTCTATTAAAATGGGGAGAAAAGTAAAATCAGTTATTTATTGGCCAGCAGCTGTAATTTATGTTATATTTATCCAAACAGAAACACTGAACTGTGCAGTGCTGTCTAGGACTGGGTCTGATATCAGTGCTGTATTAAAGGGCCCATGTTACGGAAAATCAAATCTAACCTTTTCTTTAAAATAAGTAAAGAGCTTGAAGCACATCAACATTATTAAATGTACCTTTCACTGCTTCAAAAGCAGCCTGTTTTGACTTTACTGTTTTTGTGATGTCACAAAAAAATCAACACACACATATATATATACACACACACACACATATACATATACACACACACACAGCAGATTAGCCCCACCCATTCACACGACAGAGTGTTTCAGCACGGACTACCTTTAGAAGTAGACCTAGTACAATCAGAACATACTTAGACACATCAGTCTTAAAGGTACAATAAAATACACCCAATTAAATTCTAAGGGATGAAGAGAAGCTGAGAACTAGTGATGAAGACATTAATTGGGTTTTTGGCACATGTCACAAATGATATGAGCCAAAAAAAACAAAAGCAAAAAAACCAAACAAAAAAAACCCAAGATGAGTAAAGTTCAACCATTAGCAACCATTAAGTCCATACTAGTCTCAGATGAGAAGAAAAAGTGCCAAGGGGAATTCCACTGCTCCAAAACAGCAGCAAGATCAGCACCTCAACAACTGAGAGAGAGAATGCAAGGGAGCGCGCGCGAGAGAGAGAGAGAGCGTGCGAGAGAGAGGGAAAGAGAGAGATCGAAAGAGAGGGAGGGAGAGAGAGAGCGCGAGAGAGGGAGGGAGAGAGGGAGAGAGAGGGAGAGAGTGGGGGGTGCAAGAGAGAGAGCGAGAGAGAGGGAGAGCGAGAGAGAGGGAGAGCGAGAGAGAGGGAGGTGGAGAGAGGGAGAGAGAGAGGAGAGAGAAAGAGGGAGAGAGAAAGAGGGAGAGAGAGCACGAGAGAGAGGGAGAGAGTGCAAGAGAGGGAGAGAGTGAGAGAGAGCACGAGAGAGAGAACGAGAACGAGAGAGCGAGAGAATACAAGCACACCAGGGCTTTGAATCTGTGAGTTAAATTCCAGCAAAAACAGAGAAGCTCGAGCCGGCCAATTTCCCTTAATCATCCATGATCTCCAGTCAATTTATAACTGAAGCACTCCAAAGGAACGAGGGTCTACAGCGGCGTGGGCTTAATGAGCTCTGCGCACTTATGTGGAAAAAGGAATTTCAACTATTCTCGCCCTGTGACATTCTTCGACTCGCACTTATCTCCAAACAATCCCTGACCGCGCCTCATACTGAGAAACTGCGAGACTGGGAGATGGGGACAGAGACCTTCGACAGTTGAAGGACAGCAAAACAAGTGCTGTGGTGGAGAAAACGCACAGAACAGACACATATCATCAGAACAGGCTGTCACACGGGCCATCTGTAAGCTTACATATGTAATATTTACTATATACATATGCGTTATACATTAAATATACTAAACATATGCTTTATTACATGATATATATAATGTATGTAGTTTGTCTCAAGAAATACATAGATGTACGCCGTAGATCCTATAAGCATAATACTGAAATCTCTTTGCTCTTTCAGTATAAACAAGTGAATCATGGAGCTACAAAGTCAAAACCACTTTACTGGACGGTTCCCCCATTTTCTCTCTGGTTTAAGCTCAGGCACGGTTTAACCACACACCCTCACACTCACTTCAAGATGGATATCAACCGAGGTCCAGGGTGGGGCTTCGCTGACGGCCATTTGAAAGCTGGACTAAGTCTCTTCAGATGGGTTTATTGATCTCAGCCTGAGAATGTTTGGGTCTTGGTCAGGGAATATATGGTCAGGACCCACGTTTAAGGGGTTTTATGGCACTTAGCTGATGAACTGAAGTGTAACGGGAATGGAGATTCAAGTGCGCGCGCGCACACACACACACACACACACACACACACACACACACACACACACACAGGTTAATCGGGGATGGTGTTTAGCTTGAATGAATGATGCTTGGAAAGAAAGGGGGATGGGGGAGCATGACCTACATAGAAAAATCCACATTTTACACTAAATAACTTCATGGTTATGATTTTACATTACGATGCACATCAACACTGTCAGCAGAGCGCGAGAGGTGCATGAGGTGCGACACTGCAAAATGGCCTCATGAAGACAGCATGTACCACGCTATTTTGTTTTGTAAATTGGTACTGAAGACACACACTTAAAAAGATGTGCATACCTTGAAAGAAAAAAAAAACAAAAAAAAAACTCCTAAATTAATATCTGAGGAATGACTCACAGAATTCAATTTTTCCTCCAAGAAATGTAGTGCTTTTATAGTATAATACTGTTGCCAAGCAACCAGGGACAGCGGAGAAAAACATTTAAACATCACTGTGCTATTTAATAGTCATTTTATAAATGACCTAACTGTCATATGGGTTTAAAGCAGGCTTTTGCTTTAGATTTTTAAAGATCCATGCTGTTCGCTTTGGTAGTAAAAATTAGCAAGCAGCACCTGTTAAACGATGTTTGGGTGGCGTGTGCATTAAGCGGTTTGAACCGTATCAAGTGTCAGAAAAGAATAATAGGAATAAAGAATAATAGGGATAATAATACAGTAATTATAGTCATAATCTGAAGGGACATCCATATTTAAACAACTATTATTTACCAAAATCAAATTTAATAACGTGTCATCATAGTCCACCACCCAGCTACTTTGTGACTACGCTGTTAATGCAGTTTCTGTAGGCTGGCTGTTTATAAGCCCTGTGCTATAAAATAGGTCTAAATCTGTATTTTTAGTGCAGTTGTTGTGTTCTGTAAGTGCTGACCAGATCCACCATCCTCGTTCAGTCAGCCAACTCAAATCTGACTTTTCAGCACATTTGATCTGAGCCGCAAAGACTGGCTGCCACAAGAAATCTGGCTCGTTTTTCCCAGTCGGATTAAAGCCGCACTTCTTGTTTCAAATATGATTCTGGATTTCCGTCTGAACATGAAATGATTTCATGTACTTCAGAGCGGCAACACATCGCAGCTCAGACTTACGAGCATAAATGTAAGTCTTTCTCCTTGCGTGTGGTGTTACTATGATGACCGATGTGGATACGCAAGCAAACGCATCTACAGAATGACTGTACAGATCAGGTTTGGTCAGTTTGGTCACTTGAAATCTGAACGCTTGAGTATAAAATTCAGATTCAGGAAATCCATCAGATCCAGAGTCGAGTAGTACCGAGTGTATTATGATTATGCAGTCTAGGGATGTACCAATATGGGGACTGTGGGCAGATCCTGCTATCTTTCCTGTGCAGACGCAGACATATTTATAGAAATTTCACATCATAAAATGTGGAACCTGGGACTATGATTACCTGGATTTGCGTTACATAAGATCCGCAGTTTATTTCTGTGAGGTTACAAATGCAGAAAAAATGAAGGAAATGTGGATTTGTGAAGCAGAAACCCAGCGTCAATGTTCGGCTCTCTGAGTACGTTTAGAAGGGCCGGTCAAATCGGCCCATCGAGTCGGTTTCTGAGGAGCAGGTGGTATTAACAGCTGTGAAGAAAACCCTTCCACAAAGAGGAGCACAAACTAGGCCAGCAGTGTGAAGGCAAGACAAAGAAAGAAGGAAAGACAGACGGAATAAAAGGAGTGAGAACGTGAGGGTTCAAAGGAATCCACCCTGTCTTTCACTGACGGGCACATCAAAAGGAATCGGTAGCGCATAATTGGTGCTGTGGAAGTCCCCATAGCGTCAGGATCAGATACAGTAACGTGGAGGATGTAGCTTCATGCTAACTTTGATTACATTACCTATACCAACAGCAACATGGTGTAATATACCATTTTTGTCTATACTATGATTATACTGCTACATATCACAACTGTGGTGAGCCTCACACCAGATCAATAGTGTGCAATGTTTAAATAAAATAATGCTCTTTAGTTGGAGAACTCTGGAGCTGTGACTGGTCAGGAGACTCACTGCACACAGAAAACAGTGGGATTGGTAAGAGCAGCGGTCCCCAACCTTTTTTTGTGCCACGGGCCAGTTTAATGTAAAACAGTATTTTCACGGACTGGTATACATACAACTAAAAACAAATTGCGTAAAAATATGAAGAAGCTTCTCAAAGACGTTTTTTTAACCCATTTTTGCTAGCTTGTGGGGTAAATTTTTGATGTACCACATCACGTGACCGAGACGAGCCCTTTTTCAAAATAAAAGATCTTTGAGTCTGATAAATGCGCGGCCCGGTACCACATGACTCGTGAACTGATACTGGTCCATGGCCCGGTGTTTGGAACGTATATGTAGATACGCAGCTTTCTGAAAAGGTTGATAATTAAACCATGTATTGCACCATCCAATTAATAGCAGTACTGGTGTCAAATGGTGTAGGAGAGGCTGACCTAAGTACAGCCCATCACAACAGTGACCAAGCCATAATTCCGCCCGGTCTGGTGTCTAAAATTTGGTAAGTTTTACCACCGGCAAGGTTAACGTAGCTAACAATGTAACGAAGGCTCTGACTTATAACTATGTCAGAGCCTTCTAATAACTATGGCGTTAACTGCACGCCTAAATCCTTACATACGTACCTCAAATCCCAGCTTCGAGTTAGAATTTTCTGTCCCGCCTTAAATGGCACAGCAGTTACTCTCTTGCCTGAGCCCGAGGCACCACAATGCAACCGGGGCACCATTTAAGGTGGGACTGAAAATTCGAACAAGAAGCTGAAGGATGTGAAGCCAACTTTATCTTCGTACTAGAGGCGCCAACATTTTAAGTGCTGTTCCATTTAAGGTGGAATGACAAAACTGTAGCAAGATCCAGTCAAACGGGAGGCCAGCTTCAGCTTTGTGCCTGAGGCACCACAATGTTGCACCTTTTAAGGTGGAACCGAAAATTCAAATAAGCTGTTGAACTGAAAGCCTCGCGCCTCGAACCGTGTGGAGGTGTTTAGTTATCTTTAATACACTCGCTTATACGGTTTCTGACACTGTTTGACACACTTATCTATGAACACGGGCTAAATTCACACTTCTAAACGGCTGCCGTTTCCAGCTATGCTAACACACTTCAATCCATGTTCACAGATAACAGTGTGTCAGGGGTTCCCAATCCGAGACCTGGAGACCCCACACGCTGTGCATTCCCTCGCCCAGCACACCTCGTTCAACACATTCGATTATTAACAAGCTCCCCATGCGCTGGGTAATGTGTTAAAGTCAGAAAAACAGAGACTACTAGTGGTTTGGGCATGTAGCGCCGCCATTCTAATTGGAAAAGCATAAGCTTCCAAAACGCTTAGTACTGTATTGCACTGTAGCTCCAAATACTTAAACAGAAACATCAAACATTCAATGTGTGTTGGCTGACTGACCACATTTAGTGTTAGGAGGGGAAACAGGGAAGGGTGTTGTTAGATTTCTCACAAAATCATCGCTTTGAAGACAGAGAAAAAGCTGGTCCCAGATCAGTGAGATGGAGCAGCTTTGCTGCAGAACCCTGTCGGACGAGAGGCCGGCCAGGAAGGCGGAGACGACCCTAATCATGGAGCGAGTGGTGCTGAAGCCATCTGCCACGATGACGTCTCCCGTCAGACTGAAGCGGCGACACTGCGGAACGAAAACACACACCTACGCAACCCCTGCTGGAGCAGGAACACAGCCAAGCTGCGGGAACACACACTCCTGCGCTGTTCCCAAACACATCCGAGGGCTGGGGGTGCTCTTTAGCTTGTTGGGAGGGGTTTAATTGTCCTACTTGGGCAAATATTTTCCTCTGTATTTACTTTGGTGAGACTGATCTTTACAGAAGGCTGGGGAAAAAAAACAAAAAACAAAACATTCCGCCTAACGGGAGGCTGCAAAACCTCAGTTTATATCACTACAGGCATTTTGAGTGTGTAACTCATTTACACTCAATGCATACACATCAGTACACATTTCTGTCGTGTATTTTGTGGATTATTGTCTTTACAGCTGTGCTTTTAGATACTTTTTGCTACAGATCAGTGTGCAGCACTACATATGCCCCTCAGCCATAACATTAAAACCACCTGCCTAATATTGTGTACGTCTCCTTCATTCCATTGAAACTGCTCTGCCCTGTCCGAGCACGGACCTTGAGGTAAAATAAAGTGGCGAACACACCATAGCACAGCACTCTTTCTCTGCATTTAACCCGTTAACCGAGTGAAGCAGGGGGCTGCCACCAATGAGGGGCGCCGGGGAGCAGTGTGTGGGGACGGTACCTTGCTCAAGGGTACTTCAATGATGACACTAGCAGTGCTGGGATTCGAACCCACAACCTTTCTTATTGCAGGGGCAACTCCCTTACCACTAGGCCACCCAGATGCTTTAGTATCTGGAACCAAGACATTACAGCAGAACCTTTAAGTCCTGCAAGTTTCGAAGTAGGACCTCTAATGGATCGGACTAGTTTCACCAGCACGTCCCACAGGTGTCTTGAGAAAATCTGGGAAATCTGCAGGCCAGGTTGCTCCTTGAACTCTTTGTTCCCTAAATCATTCCTGAACAATATTTGCAGTGTGGGAGCATTATCCAACTGAAAGAGCCCAAACTGTAGATATCCAGATAGGGTGAATGGGGCTTAATCATGAGTGTCTAGTTTAAAATGCTACCAAAGCGAACTGGACTGTGGCAGCTGTAGCTAATCCAAATTAGACAAAACAATTAATTAGCCACCACTGGAAAAAAAACAAAGCAGTTTCCCAAAAATGAGGCAAGAAATTCTTCTCAAGACTGTCCTTAAACAGTAAAGGAGCAGATTAGTGAGGAGACAGAGAAGAGAGAGAGAGAATATTGTGCTATTAAGGAGGAAAAGTGTAGGTTCCATTAGACCCAAAGTGGAAATGGAGTCGGGAGGTGATAAACACCACACAGGCCCCTCAGATGTACACACATCCACTTTAACAGCCCCTATAAACCAGCAGCACAGGGCGCATGTCACTGAGTCAGCTAGAACCATCAATACTTAATATACAGAGAGAGAGAGAGCGAGAGAGAAAGAGAAAGAGAAAGAGAGCAAGAAAGAGAGAAAATGAAAGGGGTGGAGAGAGATAAAAAAAACAGAAGTGAAAGAAAATGGAGAATAAA
>JBBIGA010042992.1:0-13297 GCA_037576975.1 Alestes dentex
TACATACATACATCCATCCACACACATACATAATTCTGATGACTACAATTATTTATAACTATCAAACAATATTATAGATATAATAATGTCAGTATTTATAACTATATGTACAATCAAATATAATTATAAATATTTAACACAATATGTCTCAATATGCTTTTCTGAGCATACTGCAATATCATCAGTACTTAAGGATCATTGACCAACTACAGGTCGCATTACAACCAGAGAATAATTAGTCTTGTTTAATAAAATTTAGTAAAGATGCAGTGTGTGAAATGAAAAATGAATCATTTGTACATGTATTTTTAAATGTGGCATTACTGTCTTTTGTGTCTGCTCCAAATCATTTGATGTCAGTACTTATAGTGAAATTTCTTGAAGTAATGTGGTATTATATATTTGTCAAATACATTTCCTCTATAATTGCTGCATCCTTAATTACATATGACAAAACAGCTTTGTTTTGGAGGTAAATAAATGAAAATTGTTATTTCAAATTTAAGACGCCAGTGATTTAAAAAAAAAACAAAACAAAAAAACAGTAAAAGGTACCTTGAGTGGGTTCCAGCCAATAAGCTGATGTCGTATCAGAGGAGCCAGGAGTTTAGGAAGGCACAAACCAATGTAGGCATTGTTGTAGGACTCTGGGAAGGAAATTCGCCATTCATCAAATCTGGACAAGATTTTCTTCACGTCAGAGAAGTCCTCCTGAACATCAGCAAAAATCTCCTGAGATGTCTTCAAAATGTCCGCTGTGGAGAACAATAGTACAGTAGTAGTTGGTCCTGATGCTGATACACACACACACACACACACACACACACACACACACACACACACACACACACACACACACACACACACACACACGCTAATACTGAAATACTTAGAACTTTTTTTTTAATCTATCTTGATTAGCGTTTCAAAGAAACATTTATTTCTTTACTTTTAAAACTGCAGTGACGTTGTTCAATTGCAGGCAATTTAGCATAATTGTCCAGACTTCCCTATATGCTTTGCTATTCAAGACTACAATAAATCCGTCATTTTTTAAACAATTATCTGCCAACACTGCTATAATTCCAATTATCTGCCAACACTGCTATAATTCCAATATGGTTGTGCATACCTAACCATACCTGTGATATACTAGAAATAGAAATGAATCTGCTTATTCAGAGCGAGAATATCCTTTAAAAAGTTCCACCTCTTCTGCTTTGTAGCTCCACTTCCTGTTCTGCTGTTGGTTCCAAATCAGCTGGGACACTTCCACTGTCATCCTCTAGGTGCCAACTGGAATACGAACAGAAAAGAGGACATTAATAGTATTTCACAAAGAGACACATAAGAGAAAGCGAATTGTGTGTATCATCAAATGGCTCACCTGTTTTCACATGGGTCTGTGTTTCCCAATGCTTCCTTGTTACCATTCACATTAGTATTGTCTAGAAGACATTGAAGATTATAGAGAAGTAAACATAAAATTTTCCATATGCAATATTCAAGAAGACAGTTATAAATGCTCAAAATAACTGTTAATGATACCCATGAATAAGCAATGCCTAACCCAAACGATATGCTAAACGGACATACATATTTGAAGCTAAAGTAAACAAAATTTAGCTAAAGTAAACAAAATATCAGATGAAATAAACATACAGTAATGTAAACTTCCACTTACAGGTTAACTGCTGGAGGTGTGTGGACTCCTGCTGTACTGCTTGTCTCCTCTGAGACAACAGCGATTCTGTCTGGTCAATATAAAGACTTTGCATGTCCAGCTCCACTGAGTTTATTAACATCATCTGAAAAGAAACACAGCATATCACGTTAATGCTACCTGAAAACTCAACGCTCTGCATCACCTAAAGTCTTAATCAGCAAGAATGGGCACAGATCAAATCATGGGAGTATTTAAATAAGATAACAAATACCTAACTTTGTAACGAAACAAACTACGGAATATAAGTTCCATGACATATCAATAGATTTTATATTCTACAAATGTTTTTCTAGAGAAGCATGAAACCACTTTGCAAACTTTCTATGAGCTTTCTGATACCCTTTCACCACTAAACGGAGTCAGTGTATGTTTGAGAACAGGTTCTCTCCGCCTAGAGAGATATGCCATAAATCTGACATCCAATATTCTGACCTGCTAGTTACATCCCATATCACCACATATCCCAATTCAAATGAAGATTAGTTTTAGGGTAACTAAGAACCTGCTAATTAAACACGAAACTGCTTTGGATTATTTAGCTCCTTGGTGTTTGATGATGAAGAGCCTACTGTCCCAATAAACAAGTCATTAATAAGCAGATGGCACCCTGAAAGCATCTTTAGCAATAGTAACAAAACAATTAATTATTTATTTGAGTGTTAACCATAAGGAATAATAATGTCAAGCAGCCATTAATAAAATGGTACACTATATGGACAAAAGTATTGGGACAACTGTTTTTCAGGGGTTGGGCTAGGCCCCTTACTTTCAGTGAAGTGCAATCTTAATGGCTGACTGGTTGAATCTTAAGAACCTGACTGGTCCACAGACTCCTGACCTCAACGACATCCGACACCCTTGGGAATAACTGGAATAAAGATTGTGAGCCAGGCCTTCTCCTCCAACCGGAGTGTCTGACCTCATAAACGCTCTACAGAACGAATGGGCACAAATTCCAAAATCTTGTGTAAAGCCTTCCACGAAGAGTAGAAGCTGTTCTGGCACCACAGGGGGGGACCAACTCCTTATTAGTCTATGGATTTGAATACAATGTCATCAACGTCCCTGTTGGTGTAATGCTCAGGTGTCCCAATACTTTTATTCATATAACCTGTGCAAATGCATGATCCTACATCCACTTATTAAATACCAATTTATGATAAATGGGAAAAAAAAAAAAAATTGATTACACATCTAACACCTTTGTGCTGCATTGGTTTTCATGCTGATCTCAACAAACATGAGCAAATTACCATTCATCATAATTTTTATGATCTCATTGAGACATCATATTTTTAAACTACAGAAATATAACTATTTTTGTATTTTAAATACAAATGATATCAAGTACAAATAACATCCCATTTTGTATTTGAAATAGATATTTTAAGCAACTATATCCTAAATACAGCTCATCTCTGCTAATCAGCTGTGATTTTAAACCAAAATTAAACTGGACGTCATTAATTTCACTGTGATTTGCGGAAGTAAATTGCTTTATTTTAATTTATTTCAAGATACTGCAATAACAAAACCAGGTAACAGACATGGCTGTGCACCATATTGTTATTAGTAATGAATGTTGTCCGTGTCCCTGGCTATGGTGGTCCAGTCTGACTTGGAAAAATGACACAGACTGCACAAATCTGAACAGAAAATGTACACATGGCAGAATCCTGTGGTAAAAAAAACAATCAATTATGCCTAAATGTTGAGGTAAAAGTGTTTTATTTGACCTTTTCGGACAGACACTCCAGCAGGTTCTGAGTGAAGACACTCATGCTACGGTAGAAGCTGAGCTGTTCAGCAGCAGAGTGGTTCTCCAGGTTCTCCAAACAGCTTCTGGCGCTCTCCATGTCTTGCTGCATCCTCCGGAGCTCAGCCTCCCGTGCCCTGTGGACCATCTTTAGAGATTCCAGTCTAGAAAAGTGCAAAGAGAAAAATGCTTAGGGTTGTCTGTAAAGAATATTCATTGACTTGATTTCAAAGCATTACTCATCATGCAAGTCACTCAATGGTTTGGGCTCTAAATACATCTCTGATATGTTTGATGTGTATAATCCTGGTAGGTCTCTTAGATCTGCAGGAGCTGCTCAGCTAGAATAAAAGGAGCCGAAACTAGGGATGCACCGAATATTCAGCCGCCGAAAATTTTTGGCTGAAAATGGCAAAAACGCTTTTTTGGTTTCGGACGAATTTTTTTTTTTTTATAAGCGACGAAACAGTGATGACGCAATGATGACGCAACCGCAGCCTGCACACGCCAGATTGGATTTGACTTGGTCCGTTTTAGCCCTTAAAGCCAACTCAGATCGATTAGTCAGCATTTGTTTGCGACTGTTTTGGCCCTGTAGGCTTACCGCACGTAGATCACATGGGAAACCATATATGTCTATGCGGGAAACAACAGAAAATAAAAAATAAACTAAAAAATACGAATAAACGAATAAATGATCATAAAAAATAAAAACCCAATAAATACATAAATAAAGGGACTTTGAGATTCTTGTCAAGATCAAGTTTCTCTACCAAGCTGCTCAGACTGAAAGCATTCTTGTTGCTCTCCATCCGCTGAAGAACAATCTTTGTGGAAAATGTAGAAGTTTGGTAGAGCTTTTAACCACCTACTCTTATGTGGAAAAAAAATCCCAAGAATGGTGAACGTAAAGAGACGGCGGCGGCAGGTTGGAGGAGGAACTTAAAGTGTGAACAGAAAAAGAACTGAGACCCCATCTGAGCTGAAGTGGAGCAGAAAGAGAACCGAGTCCCCTTTCAAATGAACTCTCACTGTGAAATGCACTTCGTTCAGAATGCACTTGAATTCACTAGTTCTATGAGAGAAGATATTTAATTGTATAATATTTTAGCTATCTTGCTTTTAGGCTATTCATGAGTGGGGCCAAGTAAAATATTTTATTTCAAATTGTATTTTAAATTGTGCATTGTTTGAATGCTAAATAAATGTTTTCATAGTTTTGTAACAGATTTATTCTTATAATAATTTAATAATAATAATTTATTTCGGTTTTCGGCCAAGTGTACCCTCATTTTCGGTTTTCGGTCCAAAAAAATTCATTTCGGTGCATCCCTAGCCGAAACTAAACATATTGAAATGGCGTTTAGTCACTGTGCTGCAGGAACCACCTGCACCAGCTGTAGCTGCACTATTCTCCTTCACCTTCTCTTAAACATCTGCGCGTCAATTGCACATTTAATCTTCTTTAATTGCTTTTCTATGTAAACTTTTATTTATTTTTTTACTTCCTATTATTTTTGTTTAATATTTTATTCTACATTTTATTCTCTTAGTTTCTATACGCTATATAAACGTAACCTATTATTATTATTATTCTATTCCTATAAAGTACACTGAATGACCTTTGTGTATGACAATGGGCTAAATAAATAAACTTGACTTGGCTTAACCATTCAGTTATCTAGAACATGGTCTGCTAAATTAATAAGAAATAAGAAATCCAAAGCTATCAAATGGAAGACCCAGACATCAACTAAGAAACCATATGTACTTATTCCATTCGGTCTTTCTGGGCAGATCTTTTGCTTTCAGCCCTTGTCAGTATTATTTAGAAAACCCAAATTCTAGTTGGACACCCTTATGAAACACTCAAATCCGTGCAAAAATTGTGCTTTTAATAATTAACATTTTATATGCTCCAGAAAGATCTTGCAAGGACTTACTTTAAAGTGATTCGTTTCTTGATGATATCAATGCTGACAGGTGGGAGTGTTTCAGGGATGTCAATCATTTTCTTCTGCCCGAGAGGCCTCAAATGGCCTCTGCTTTGCTTCTGACAAGGAAAACAAGACAATAAAGAAAAAGAAACTGACCACCCTTGTAACGGGTTTATAAATAGTTTAAAATCAGTTATTAATAGTTACTTAAACCATTTAAATCCTTAATAAGCAGTTAGCTTGAATAAAGAAGGCACCAGTGACATTTCTGAAGCATACACCTGACTGACGGAGAAGACAAGGTAAGATAAGTTACTACCAAATGTGAGCTATTAACGAAGTTAATGACTGTGGACTCACTATTTGGCAAGTATAAGGTCACCACTTTCCTTTCTATATATGTGTTATAATGCTTATGATGTTTAAAATGTTTATACATTATGAAGGGTTTAAAACTTTTGTATCATTATAAATAAAGTTATAAGGACAGTTCTAATGTACTGTGACACCATAGTATCTAGTGCTCTCTCTGAAGACATTCACCTGGTGTCTTTTAACTCCTTTCCCTATTTGCTGCTCCTCCCAGAGGTGTTGGTCTTCCTCCATCTGGCTATCAGAGCCGCTCTCTTCACTTCCACTCACACCTACACATAAAAACACAAAGCAGATATACCACACACATCAAGAGTGGTTCACACACAAATAGCCGTATGTTTCGAAGCTCTACAATGGCAATTTGACATGGAATGCCATTCCGTGTATACTGCTGTACAGGGGGTCCTCGGTTTATGGCACAGTTCCGTTCTTATGACAGTGACGTAATCCAAATTTTGATGTCAAAACACACT
Source organism: Alestes dentex (assembly GCA_037576975.1). Classification (NCBI taxonomy): domain Eukaryota; kingdom Metazoa; phylum Chordata; class Actinopteri; order Characiformes; family Alestidae; genus Alestes; species Alestes dentex. Next base: position 6,268 of record JBBIGA010042992.1, read on the forward strand.
AGTCTAAGTCACTTACCTATCCTAACACAGTTGTAAAATCTTAATCTAGAACATAAAAACAACTAAACCACAGAAAAAGGAAAAGTACAAACAACATAACATAAAAGGAAATTAACCGTCCAAAAAGGCGTAGATAAGCATACTGGGGGAAGCCAACTCATGCCACGTTACCGCATATTTTTCTGCCACGTGCAACCCAACTAGTTCGCCCACGTAGTCCGCAAGTATGACACTAACGGTGTAAGCCGAAACACTCACGTCTCAATTTTTAAAAGTTTTCATGAGAGTGAGCGTCGTAAACTCAACACTTCGTATGTCGAGACCGTCCCTGCCCGAGGACCCCCTGTATATCATTTTCCATGTCTTACCCATTTTCTCAGCCATTCGTTCCCTAAGAGTTTGGAATTTGGGTGCAAACTGGATTTGGCGTTCATGATCGTCTGGCTCATCATCACTGTCACAAGCCCTGTCGCTCTGGTCCCCCTTACTGCCCTCAGAGCCCGGAGTGCTTTCCCGGTCCCCTTCCAGAGGAATGTAATCTTGCCGGGCCCTGGCTCTCCTCCGCTGCTCCTTAGCAGCTCGGATCTTCTTGGCATCAGGGATGGTAACTGCAGATAACGCACCATGATTTTTACCCATTTTGTAATCCCTGGGGATTACAGAAATGGGACTAGAGTGAGTACCTGTCTGTGCTTTTGAAGAAGAGTTAGAATAGCTGGAAGATGTAGACTTAATTTCACTGTCGCTGTCTGGAGGAACGTCCTCAGCAGAACTGCCAGCACTGCTATCCGAGGCCTCATCAAGATCCACATCTTTTTCCCCTAAATAAATGTATGTGCATTGTGCAAAGAGGTCAAAGAGGCAGAACAACTTTTCTGTAGAACAACTTCAGTAATTAGCAAAGAATATAATCAACATAGCATACCTTGTGGTGCGGGTGTCAACTTGATGTGTGATTCTTCCTTTTTGCGAGTCTGGAAAATGACAGCTTTATTGACCGTCTTTCTGACCTTAAAGTCACATTCCTCAGTATCTGCAGAGAAGTGAAAAGGTAAAGTGAAGTAAAAGTAAAGTGGTCTTGTGGTAAGGGAGTAGTCCCTGTGACCAGGAGGTCAAGGGTTCGATCCCAGAACTGCCAGTGGCAGCACTGAGGTACCCTTGAGCAAAGTACCGTCCCCACACACTGCTCCCCCACGTTGGTGGCTGCCCTCTGCTTTACATGGTGAATGGGTTAAATGCAGAAAGAATTTCACAGAATGACCTTGTTAAGAGCAGACACTGGGCCAGTCACAGAGAGATTTACTCTTAAGTAGCTTGGCCAATCATTTCAAAAGATTGTCATCTTGAAATCCAAAGCGAGGCTGAGGTGGGAAAATGCTGGAATCAGATTGTATGGGTGAAGGATGGTGAAAGTGGAGCCACCTGAAAAATAAATATCTCTATTTCCATATAATGTTACAATAATAAAATTTTGCATGGTTGATGGAGAGGGATTGTTCTCGGATTATGAATAAATAATTCGGGTTTTCATACTGGGTGAGTAGCGTTGGTCTGTCTCAAATAAGCCAATTAGCTAAGATGACATGCTTCCGGTCGGGTGCTGATAGTTTTTAGTCATTCTGAGTATTTTCACTGTTTCTGGAACTGCCTGACATCAGCCAGAGTAACATCCTTATGTCTAGCTGAAGCTGTTATAGCTGCAGAGAGGCAACTCCTATATTAAAGTCTAATACACTGTCAATAAAGTGAATATATACTTTGAGTGTATTTTAGTTTTGATAAAATAAAATAAAATAAAATAACTTTCCATTACTCTCGCACCGACCGTTTGACAACACTTTCCTTAATTGAAGTCTGAACGAGTTCAGATGTTAGTCGGTGGTTCAGTTTAAGGGTCTTTATCCCAGTTCTCCTGAGAGGAGGTTCAGGTCCAGCCCTAAGGAGACTCACCTTCTCTGTCTTCCTTGAAGCTGAGAGTGTGACTCTGGGCCGGGTCGCAGCCCCTCTGGGCTGGGGCTGTAGGAGCGGGGTTGTCCTCCGGATCTCCCTCCCCTCTGTAGGGGGACTCGGGGGCCTGATGTTGTTGTGGAGGTGTTGAGTTTGTCTTCGAGCTGCATGATATCCCTCTCCGAGGAGCACTCAACAGCTTCGAGCCGAGGAGAGACGGGTCCGCTCCGTTACTGTCTCCTCGACTGTCCCCACCCTCCTCCTCTTCTCCAGATTCGTCTCTGCGAGGTCTGAAGTTCCTCCTGGTCGTCTTTTTAAACATCTCGCCTCAAGTCAAACATCAAAACAGCACAGCATGGAGAACAGTCCACATCCGGGTCTCTCCCAGGATTCAAAATAAAAGTCTTAAGAGACCTCTCCTGAAATATTTAGACCCCTTCCCCAAAATGTTTAGTGTGTTTGGTCAGGGCCAGTGGCTCTTCCGAGTTTTTTTTTTATACAATTTTTATTTTTATTTTATTTTATTTTTTACCACAATTGTGAGATGTATACTTAATCAAACATGTTTATATAACTTGAACAAGAGTAAGGGACTAGTTCCAAATAAATATAAAATGGTAAAAAAGAGAAATATTATTATTATAATTATTATAAGCGTAATAATAACAATGAAAATAATAACAATAATAATAATAATAACAATAATAATTAACAATAATAATTAACAACAACAACAACAACAATAATAATACATAATAATAATTATTATTATTATTATTATTGCGTTTGGATTTATTTGGACACATGAGACAACTGTCAAAGCATTTAGCTAAAAGGGGTCTCCAATGGACGACAAATGGACCCCACAGAAGCGAAGCGGCCCTCTTCCACCTTCACTCTTCTCAGGTGTGTGTGTGACAAAAAAGGTGACAAGTTTGCATTCCTGTAAGTATCTACTCTGAGGTAGACCCTTCTGAGCGGCCCTAGGCTCTCTAGCTGATTGCAAATTGTTAGCTAAAGCAATGCCGGTTCTCTGCATAGAAAACATTATCAATGTAGTTTGACAGCTAGCTTTGTGGGTAACTTATGGAAAATTGTAAGCACAAAAAATGTAATTAACTGTTAAATATCTGTCATTTTTTATCCTCTAAGGCCCAGACAGCAGTGAATGAACAGGTTGCTAACGTCACCGATGTGAATTCTACGTTCCACCATGAAAATGACTCACATGTAAACCTTAATTCTGTGTGACTTTCCCCAAGGTCTCCTGCGCCCCACACTTTGAGAATCACTGCTCTAAATGAATAAATCACTTAACTGAATTGAGTTGAATTGTTTCTGGTAAGGCCCTGAACAAGGAAGTGACGTCGTTAGTGAAGGCCCGCCTTGACGAGTGTCTGACAGTTGGGAATTGCCAATTGAGTTTCTCTGCCTAACATGCAATGCAATTGCCGGGGGCGCTATCGTATTTGAATAAAGAGGCACAAAACCCATGGCAATACGAAATGCAATTCAGTGCCTTGTTATTCTATTTATTATTCAGAATATTTTGAATGAACTAAGGATTGCATCAGCATTTTGCACATTGAATTGCCAGCTGCAAAATGTAATTTCAAATTACATGCTCAGATTGAATATTGAACTGACAAGTGCATGCTCTTGAATATTAGATAGCCAATTGCAAAATGAAAGCAGTCCACAGAGAATGTAAACAAGCATGGAAGGCTTTCCACAAGTTTTTTGTATTTCTGTGTGATTTTGTGCCCATTCATTCTGTAATCTATGTATAAGGTCAGGCACTGATGTTGGACGAGAAGGTCTGGCTCGCAATCTTGTTCCATATCATCACAAAGGTGTTGGATGTTGTTGAGGTCAGGGCTCTGTGCGGCCAATCAAGTTCTTCCACACCAAACTCATCCAACCATGTCTTTATGGAGCGTTTTTTTTGTGCACTGGGGTACAGTCATGCTGTAATAGAAAAGGTTCTTCCCCAAACTGTGTCCACAAAGTTGGAAGCATGACATTGCCCAAAATGTCTTGGTATGATGAAGCATTAAGATTGACTTTCACTGTAAGTAAAGGGCCTAGCCCACACCCTGAAAAACAAGTTTGTCCAAATAATTTTATCCATATAGAGTATTTCTGAATTACTGTCATTGTCGATCACTTGCTCAGATCTTATAGGTCACCTGTTTTGCTGTTAAGCGGTAAATCTTGTCAAAACATGAGGAGTTTGTGTCTCTGTTCAGTCATCAAATGGTGGATATATTCCTGCAGCCCCTCTGTGGTGAATTTTATCAACGCTACCTTTAACAGTCCAACAGATGGCACTGAAGTCACTAATCATGTTCTGCCAATAATATTAAGAGAAAAACTTTATATCTTTGTTCACACAAAAGAAATAAACTTCCCAAGAATTAGGAAAGCATTATCAGACAACTTGTTCTTTTTAAAATCCCAGGTCTAAATAACCACAACCAAACCTGCTTGGTTTATAAAATTCAATTTTTATTCATGTTGCATAATCGTTAAACAGGGAGTAAAAACTTGTTCCCAAGGCTTTTTGCAGACTACAATTAAGGATTAGCAAAACACATAAGTGGCCCAAATCTATCCCAACCCTCAGTGGACAATCATGCACCCTCACACAAGCACAAAGAAAAGACAAGTTTGCTTCCACAAAGAAAACTACTTCAACTGAAACCTGATGTTTGCACGTGTGTTAAATACGTGTGCAGTTAAGACAAGGACACGCGTGGGTCATACCTTACTCAGCTTCCATTCGGCCAATAAAACAAAGCGCCAAATTGCTGTTTCTTCATTCCTTTCCAATTCATGTTTAGGTGAGCTGTCGAAGCAGGGGAAGAACTAACAAAAAACAAACAAAAAAACAAACACCAAACTAATATATCGGGTGATTTGGTCATGTTCAGTGGTCAATCAAAATATCAATATAAGACATGCCTCTTCACTCCTCACCCTGTCCAAGGTGGTGAGAAAGCTGGGCATTATGATTGACAACCAGCTAGTTTTCTCTGACCACATTGCATCTTTCTCCCGGTCATGTCGCTTCGCCTTATATAACATCAGGAAAATCAGGGCATACCCAATTCAGTATTTCACCCAATTTCTGATAAAAACCAAGGTTATGTCTCGCCTCAATTACTCGACTCTATGTGGGTCTTGCATGGTAAGACCCTTAAAGCTGGTTCAGAACGCAACAGCTGGACCAACCCAAAAGGTCACGTCACCCTACTGCTGAGTGACATCTGGGTCAGCACGCAGCTACCTTAACCCCATCATCCAGCCTTATGTTCCTAATCGCTCCCTCCGCTCCGCCACGAAACATCGTCTGGCTCTACCATCCCTACACGTTTACAAGTACCAGACATGTTTGTGATGTTATCAATTTATGCTTTTTGTTCGTCTGTATCAGTTGAAAGCAATGAGAGAGTCTGTCAATATAGCAATAGAGTAATAGAAATGGATACAGTGATAGAAATGAAAACACTACGACTACTGACTACACAGTCAGCTCATTCATGTACAGAAATGGGGAAACAGATAGTATACTCACTGTATAGTTTTTTTGTAGCTGTTTAACAGATAGGCTATGGTTTAGTCACAAAACTAAACCTACATTACAGATGAAAATACTAGATTTGTTTTGTCACCTCACCTGCTTCCTCAGATCCCTCATCAGAAGCAATTTCAGCAAGATATCTGTAGTAGTCTCCCTTCATCCTCAAGTAGAAAACCTTGCTTTCAGTATTTGTGAAAACCTCAATTAAACATTTTCTTAGCAGCTCCTGTAAAAGACATAAAAGATTGATATAGAGGAAGCACTGTGATAGACCTAAAAGAACTGAAAGCGGCAAACTGAAATATGAGTATGATTATGCAAAACAGGATGAAATACAGATGTTTATCAATGCAGTTTGTTCTCATGCACACAGTCCTCTTCACCACTTGGCCCAGCTTCTGTCCAAGATACAGAAACATTGTGACCTTCTAACACTGCAGAAAGAACACGCAAACCTTCTTGATAATTTGAAAGTATTCAGCTGTATTCTGCATAACAGGCAAACGCTCGTCAATGTTTTTTTCTCTTTCCACAGGGTAAGAAGCACATTTTAAGGAAAGGTATTTTAACCATATTTGCGATTCGAATATCGGCATTTTTTTTTAACAATTACTACTTTTATGTCTCAAAAAGAAAAAAAATCTACATAGTTACAAAAGTTTACTTGATGTGGTAAAAAATGCCTAATACGCCTATTTTTAAAGTGTAGACCCTAAATATGCTCCCTTTAATTTAATTTTAAACTCCATTTGAAACATTACCCTTTAAAAAATGTAAAGGTAAACCCGTATAGGTCATGTATCTACCAGAGATGTGTCACAGGGCAGCAGCCAATCAGCAGCAATGAGAAATGAATAAATTAATTTGTGTTCCCCTCGACGGTACCAACAAATGTATACAGTTATATTTTATGCTGAAATGTAGCTGAATTTACGTTAATATTTATTTTACAAATTTAGTAAATGATATTTTTCTTAATAATTTAGCACAAAAATGCATTAAAAATAATATATTGCCACAAAATATAAATATTGCTGTGTCTTCGCTGGGGTTTACTGTACTTCAATATAAAGCTGCACACATACATCCCCATTTCGCATACCATGAGACGGAAGGTCACACACACACACACACACACACACACACACAAACACACACACACACAAACACAGGATTACAGCATTATTCAAACATATCACATTTCTTTTTTATTCCAAACCACACAAGCCATAGAAAAATAGCTAATTCATGGAACAAATAACTATATTCTGTAACCCCCCGGTTTTACGCGGATCAGGAGTCACAAGTTCAGTCACACGTGGATTTTTTCTGAGAACCTAACTCATAGTTTTACGCGGAAATCTCCACAATAACGTGGAACCTGCAAATATTCTCCGCATTTTTTTTTTTTTGCTTTTTTTCATGGCAATATGTTGTTTTACGCATGTTACTTCTAAGTTATTAAGAAAAATTTACTAATTTTGTAACATAAATATGAAC
>JBBIGA010043003.1:0-13296 GCA_037576975.1 Alestes dentex
AGTTCAAAATTAGTTTATTTATTTAAAAGGTATATTTCTGTATAAAGTTATCATAGTGTTATTACGATTCCCGGTCCTGCCCACTCCTGCTTACATTTTTTCCGGTCCCGTCCCAATCACGTTATTAATAGTGATTTTGTTTCCCATCTCGCAGGATTCCCGTGACCCGCGGGATTCCCGAAAAAATGTCAGCCTCTAATTAGTAACTAAAACACCTTGTTTCATTGTAAGGGAAGCAGAGAGGCTGGAATGACCATGTAAACATGAATTACGACTGTTCTTGAAATGAAATTCCAGATCATTTATGACATGGGCCCTTTAATGATACATTCTCAGGCCTGATTGAAGCTGCATGTTTAGCATGTTTAGTAAGTTGTGTTATTTTCTGTGTTCCTGTGTGTTGTGGCAAATTAAAATCTAATGCTTTTTGCAACCTCAGCCCATCCAACACTGCTTTTGCACCCCAGCATTTTGAAACGAAGCTCCTTGTCATCAGTAGACTGTGAATTAGCCACTACTCTGCTATTACAATAACTTAAATTGACTGTTAATATTCCAGAGCTAATGTCTACGTTCATGCAACAAGTACTAAAAATCATTTTTATGCCCGCCATGCCAGAACGCTTTAGCCTAGGATGCTTGATGGGTGTTCACACTGTGCACTCTGGTGTGATCATGTATGACAGGATGGTCACTTCACTAATGCTTTAGGTTTTTGAGTTGTTTTCCCTCAGCAGCATCTCTGCTGTGCATTTTAACCCTGTTAATTACAGTGAAATGGGGATAAGAGTAGTGTCGTGTCAAGCATGCTTTGTAAGGAAAGCTGGAAAACACACTCTGCTACCTAACACTGACATTACCATGCCATGGCACTTCTTATGTGCGGTCATGTGTTGCCAGATTATCTTCATTAATGTAATCACGTCAGGTTACATTGCCATCAGTTTATGGTTAGAACTTTATTAGCTTCTTTGGTACATGGACACTGTCCTTACATGTGCTTTCTTTTAACCACATCATTTTACATTCACTTTGAATCATCTTGAGAATCGACTGTAAATTCCTGAAGGCAAATGCTATGTTAGGATCTTTTTGCCTGGATCACACAATTCCTAGATCACCGGAGTTTACTATAAACATTATTTCTCAATATAAACTTCATTATGTTAAACTGTACACCAGGCATATTTGCTATCATAACCTCACATATTTTGGATTATTTTACTGATATACAAAACATTCCATATCCATGTCCTTGTCAATACAAATACAACAGCCAGGTCAAACCGCTTTGCAGCACTCCATTTAAATACTATTAGGTCTATCTAGCTGAGATAAATCTTTTTTTGTTCTATCCAGTCCAGGAACATCATGTTAGTATTGGAACGCAAAAACGTTAATACGTTATACTGGTTCTGCTCATGGAGGAACTGTTCATTTTTAATGCAGTTTTTGAGCCCACTACCTTAGCCAGAGACCCTGTTCAGCTAAAAAAACAAAGAATAAACACACGCACATGGACCCATACACTCCAAATCCTCAAATGTTAAACACTTATGTAGTTGATTAAATAACTGTGTGGGGTATCTAGCAGGAGACCTAAGTGGGCCATATACTGATATTTTATCACCATCACGATAAACTTCATTACTATATACTTCTATTCCTTTTGAAGCATATTGTGAATATTGTCAGTATTTAAAAATGATTGACAAAATGCAAGTTTCAGAAGAGAGAGTGTATAAGCACTTGTATTTAAATGGATCTAGTGCAGATTGTAAAAAGTGAAAATGACAATAAAAAAAACAATATACCTTGAATGTGAAAGCTTCTAATTCAAGTGTGTTCAAAGCATGGAGGACATCAGCTCATTTCAGTCACGGATGCAAGTGTAAGTTTTCTTTAATTTGGGTGTAATTTGATACCAGTCCTTATCCAAATAGCAAATACAATCATTTACTGTTAAACATCACTGGCTACATTAGCTGACATCCTTGTTTTTGGGCAAGATTTAATGAAGTGGTGACATGTCATGTCTTCTGCTTCTTGTAGTTATTTGAACAGCTAACATATTTTAAAATAACCTTTTCAAGAAATAAACAAGCTTTTAAGCCTTGGTTGGCAGCCCTCAAGGTTATTTACAAGCAGTATACTACAGTAAACACTAATCCAGTAACTCAAGTAAATATTTAGAACAGCACTTTCATTGTTAACGTTATATCTCTCACAGACTAGAAGAGTACCTAGGCATAGCAGCAAAAAAATTTTCAATGTTAGTTTAATGTCTTAATACTAAATAAAAAACAAATGCCACATGCATGAAGCTAACATAGTCTTATGCATGCTGTGTATCTGATGAAAATGTCAATAGCCCTTGTTATGCATGCTTGTTTCTTAGATGAAGTGTCCTGACTGAGGGGTGTGTTTATTTTTTTGTTTGTGACTAATGAGTGAAAAACATTCCATAAAGGTACATTTTGCATACACTGCTGCTCTCCACACTGTCTGTGCATAAGGCTTATTTACATCATTAGCATAAAACAGAAAAAAATTGCAAGCATCACCATGACACGTGTTAGGGATACACTGCATGTTGTGGTAATGCAGATTAGCTGACTGGTTGCCAACATTCTAATACTGTCTAACACTATACTGCCAAGGGACCAGTCATGGCTATTTTCACTGAGGGCACAATACTTACAAAAGAGTTCAGCGCTATTATGAAATGATATGCATGGCTGTCAAATGCTTACCATTTAATGGCTCTTAAAAAAGAAAGAATTGACTCAGTTCTGCTCTCTGCACGCAATGTTAGCTCATTTATTGCCGCATCTCATCATGAAACTTAATCAGCATTTTATTCCCACGCCACAGTCAACGAAAACTTTCAAATTATCATGCATGATATTAAATGATCACTACAGCAACAGCCAGTGTTGGCAATAGTATTTTCCCTTATTAGCTTAGCAGTTCTCACTCTGAGGATGAGCTGGTGCTGTCACATTTTTACCTTCTATTTAACTAAGGATCCATGATAATCAGAAGATCCAGTTTTGTGTTTTATCATCTCAAAACATCTCTCGCTTTTCCTACCTGTTTTATTTTTTTTAAACCCAAAAACAATCCACACCAAAGATACAAGACGACCATCTATTATTGTATTTTTAGAGTTGCAGTTTTTTAGTAGAATGGCCACATCCAGCAAAAATCTCCAGTCCAAAGTTTGCTTAGAGGTCACCCACGTGAAGCTGAGACTTCTCTCATTCCTGCTTTATTTCACCATGAAAACAGCAAACCTGGCAACCCTGACGGCAGGAGCTTGTACTGTACCAAACACTCCACTGCGTAACCAATGAAAAGTGAAAGCACTTCATAATAGCCTCTGCTGTAGATGCACCCATGCCCGATCATAACCTCTTTGTTTGACATGAAGAACTCCAGCAGTGTCCAAACCTCACTGTTTTCGGGCTTAGCTTGAGTTCACATCGACAAACGTGAGGCGTGTGCTAGTGTGAGTGTGTGCATGCAGGTGTACGAAAGTGGGTTTTTATGTGTCTAGGAGCACCAGATGGGGCATATTGCAGACAAAGAAAATACCGCAGGTGAGCATAAAAACTCAGAGCAGTGTCTGTCCACCGAAACAAAGAGCAGACATCAAAACACAAAGCAGTTTGAAAAAGGGGAACAAATAAGCAAATTTGGGTTTGGGATAAATAGTCATCTCCCGATCAGTCAAAGCAGTTACCAAATGTTGTTACTGTGACAGTGTTAGATGAGATATGTTGGTGCAGCTTGTTAGCAGTCCTATAAGGACACAGTCAGTAACAAACAGATGGGTTGCATTCAACACTGAACAAACCTACACCCACCCACACATCCATACTTTCAGAACAAAACAAAGAAGAAGGGCAAACTGGACTACCTAGCAGAAGTACGTCTAAGAAGTACACACCTTACCTTGTGGAGAACTGAGCTCCAGGTCTCTCTCTCTCACACACACATTTACATACATACACGACACTTGTATACACTTGACAGTTGAGAGGCTTTCTCCAAAAACCATCTGGAAGGTTATCTTATTTTAAATGACTACCCTTGAAAGAACTGGCGAAAAATTGAATTCACCCAATTTACCCAAATTCACCCATTTACAACAGATGTAGATCATTCAAGACCCACATTTAAAAATGTTTTTACTTTTGCTGAAAGACTAACATTGTAAAGAAAGCTACAGGTCAACGGTCCTGCAAACCATTTCTGGAAATATAGCCCCAAAGCTTTTCTCAAGCCTCGCTCAAACCCTCTTTATAGTGATGCAGATTTGTCAGTGTGGTTTAGGACACAGCATGACTTTCTGTGAGTTATAAAAATGGTGTGTGCTAGTTCCAAGTCCTCTGGAGAAACTGGCTGGTGTGTATGCATACCATGCACTCATATGGATGCTGGATTACAACTGTGATGTCTGTTGTTTCTAGATATAAACACACATTTTCAAACAGACAGTTCACTTAACAGGTGCCACTTAACAGTTATTAATTGTTAAAGCTTTTAGGTATGAAATTTTACAGAGAACATTTGGGTGCCTTTTACTTCTGGTGTTTAATTACATTAGCCGTATAGCCTCAGAAACTCAGCTCAGCTAAGCTTTGTATTCCAAGTGGGTTTTTTTTCTTTTATTTATTTTTTCAACCAAACTATTCTTTTAATATCCCAGGGAATCTAAATCTGTGTAATTAGGTTCATTTTGGTCTTGTATGCATGCAGTTCATGTGTAGATACCCTATGAACAACACTACAGTGCCTACATGCATTACACCAGAACTGGCTCCATTTAGAGGGGCACTTGAGACCTTCCTCGCAATTTGACCAGCCCTAATTATTGAAAAAGTTTCATCCTCAAGTGATATGATTCTGACAGAACGTATGCCACTTTTAGTTCAGTGCCAATATACACTCTCTTCTTTATATTATAGCACTGTTATCTAAAAGCAATACACCACCCAAAGTTGTGTGTTCTTGCAAATAATATCATGGCTGTGATTATCTAAAGTGACTCTTAATGCTGATAATTAAAGCATACAATCTGAAATCTGTGTTGAAGCCTATAGTTTATTTGACAAAAGAACCTGTGAAAACACTGAACCCTACCATTTTACCATTCATCACCACCCATGACTGCAGACAATCTGGTAGCAGAAGTTCTGTCTGATGCTGTAAGTCAGTATGGGTACATCTGTATTTTTGAGCAATTCCGATTCTCTGTTTATATCGCTGTGTATTCAGTACTGCATTGTGTAGTTCTGCATGAGTGGTATAGCAGATGGACATCTTCTGCTTTTTGAGCAGGGTTTTATATATTTCTCTTTTGCTGAAACTTTAATACAGCACTCTAGTTAGGCATCATGAAAACGTTTTTGCTATTGCAATAAAGGAAATTATCACATTTTCTTCTTTCATCTAGATGTAGCTGTGATGTCCCTCCATCTCTCCCGAGTCACGGCAGGCATAAAGGCATACTCCCTGGTTCATGTTTATCTTTACTTATTAAATTAAATCAAAAGGCACGAGGGCCAAACAAACCAAACTGCAAACAGGAGATAGAGAAAGCATACACCTCTATGTAAGTTTGACGGTGGACCAACAACTCTGGTCGGTCCCTAATGAACTTAAATACCCCAAACAATAAACCCATTACCCAATACCAACACAAAACACAGGTTTTGTTTCAATATCTGCCTGAACTTGACTGAATCCATGATACCAAGTATACAAACAAACTGCCCAGGGTGTGTAGAAGAAAAACAGTGCCAGTGTGGATGAAGTACTTTCTTGCATGGTTCTCTTTGTGTCTACACCAAACCCACCTCTGGTATTCGTTACCAAAAAGCTCTATTTTAGTGTCATCTGATCATAGAACATGATCCCACTGAAAGTTCCAGGAACATCTAGAGAACTGCAGGTCCTTAACAGCAGAGGCTCTCCCAAACAACTCGTGGTTATGTATGCAGTGTCTGATCGTAGTTTGGGAGTAATTTAGGCCCCAAGACCTAAATAATGTCTGCAATTCTCCTGCCACTCTTTGGCCATTTGAACTATCCTGCTCACTGGGGTCAATATAGGACATATGTTCTCCTACTGGAAGATTCTTAGCATCTTCAGATGCATCTAAACTTCCTCATTTTTGTCATGGCCAAGCATCTTTGCTGTACTTTCTGGTCTGGATAAATTGGGTGAGGGAATTTGGCCTCACATGTATATTCCAGGAAAACAGGAAGTCACAGTTGACTATGTGTTCCTAAAAACATACTAATGTAATAATACTCTGATATGGACCCAAATGCCAGTGTTTACCAGGGTGCCAATATTTGAGGAATATTTCCGGCCCCTGTTTCAGCTACACAGCATCGGACCAGATCCATCTCATTCCCTCAAAAGCAACTCTTGTAACAGCGAATATTGTGTAAAGGTCTGGGCAGTGGGCACTGTTCAGTGTGTATTGTGAAACTTTCTCAGAAAGTGTGGTGCAGTGGGCTAGGTTTTTAAGTTGGCAGAAAATGGTAAATATTTCATGTTTGAGCCCTTTCATCTGTCTCCCTGCATCAGTTCACACCTGAGAGAACACTCTGCATGGGCACACTCTCCCTGCACCATCTGCCATGACCATGCATTATGGCCTTGATCCATTGATGGCTAACCTTCTGTGGACAGTGGCTGAACAGGGGACTGGAACCGGGACAAGAACAGAGATGGTGACTGGGACCGGAACTGAAACAAAACAGAAGACAGGGACTGGCACACATACAGTGATAGAGACAGAGATAAGGAAGAACACCATGTTTTACTGGTCAATATCACGCAGGCCATTGGGTTAGCACAGAAACATAAGGTATATGCACATATTCCGGTAAGTGCATTTTCAAGGAATGAGAACCTTTTCATCACCTATAAAACTTTATGTTGGGTGTTCTTAACTTTAATACATGTTAAGGTAACAAGGTACATTTTGGACTTTTATTGGTCCATTTCTCATGAAATGTTCACATAGTGTAAAAGGCAGTTTGGCATTTTCGAACAGTAAAAGTTTGAGTGAAAATGCTGTGAATTGTTTCATTTTTTTGAAAGGAGTATACGCATAACCAGAATTAGAGAGATAAGGTTAAGACAGAGCAAAAGAGATGGACAAAAAGTGACATTGTGTTTAATCCTGGATTTGGAAAGGTCATGGAAAAGGACAGAGTAAAAGATTAAAGGGTTCATAACTGGAAAAACATTTTCTGTGCTTTTTTTTTTTTAACTAGGAGAGCATAACATAGTATGTAAAACACTGTATTATATAAAGTTTAACTCTCTGTTCCCTTTCAGTATATGGAAACAAAGCTGCACAAACAGCCCCTTTTAAAAAATACTGTTGTGATATCATGAAAAGCAACTCATTTACATAAATTCATCTTTTCAGCTTACAGCGATTGAGCTACACTCATTCATACAGGATTTATTAGGAGTGTATTAGTCCAGGCTGCTTTTTGAGCAAAGCACAAAACAAGGCAGACAAACAGAACTGAGGTATTTTATTTATTTATAGATCTATATTTATAGATTTACTCATATATCATGTATGAGATTGAATGTATGTGTGAAACACAAGGGTATATATAACAGCATGACAATGGGAACACCGGAAAAGGGCAGGAGACAAGAACAAGACACAGCTGTACATGATTAAAAAAAAGGGCAGAGCAAATGTAGAGAATAAGGCCCTGACAAAAGAAGCATGGTGAGCATATGGTAAACAACGACAGAGTCAAGGCACTAGGACAAGGCAGGAGCAAATGTTACAAATACTCAACACAAGAGGGTGCCTTGAGGAGAGGCTGGGGAAACCAAGTAGGGACAAACACAACTGAATATGGGGCAGGAGAGGAGAGTGCACAAGCTACTGGGGCACCACAGGACTGGGACAAGACAGTAGACTGAAGAGTAGACAAGACTGATGGTTAGAAACAAGACTGGACACAACATTGTACATGAAATTGGACAGTGGCTGAACAGGGGACTGGAACCGGGACAAGAACAGAGATGGTGACTGGGACCGGAACTGAAACAAAACAGAAGACAGGGACTGGCACACATACAGTGATAGAGACAGAGATAAGGACCTAGACAGGAACGGAGCTGACTAGCGAAGAGATAATACTGGGGATATTTGACACAGGAGGTTCATAAACTAAGGAGAATTTCATGGACTGCAGGGGGAACTGGGGAGCCAGGCTGATTGTGGCTAAAAAGGAAATCTGGATTGCTATATCCTGGGCAGCCTGCTGAGTATCTGGCAAATATGGGGTAGCCAGCCGAGAGGGCGTCACATCCCAGGTATCTTACAGACTAGGACGGAGCCAGCATGAAGATGTCCCGCGGGACATTGTGTGGCGCTGGGGACCAAGCAACCTCCCGGCTGCATCCTCCAATGTGCTAGACACCGCTGTGGGTCCGCTGTGGGCCAGCTCTGCAGCAAAGGCCCGAACCTGAGTCCCCTAACCCCCACCCCCAAAATGTTTCTCTGAGAGAGGGCCACTCTGTAGCCTCCAAGATGGCCATGAATGTGTCAATGAGGTGTTCAAGGCACAAAACCTTGTGACCCTCCCTCAGATCCGCATCACTCCCTTATCAAAGACACCTCTGCTCACAGTCCAGGCACAGTTCATACACTTGCCTCTGGTTCACAACGTCCATATGTTGGCTATACTGGCTTTCGGTAATATTTGGGACTTGAGGCTGGAGACCTATGCAAGAAGGTTTTTAAAAAGAGACACAGAGCTTTAAAGAAACATAACATTAACATACAGATAATACTAAGGCTAGAAAACAGACACCAGGAAACCAAGGTAGAAACACAAAGCATGACACAAGATAAGTAATACAAAGACAGTGTAAATCAAACAGAGTAGCAGAAGTGAGTGCAAAATGATTATCACAGAGAAAAGATAAAGGTATAGTAAAACACTCGGGCATAGGAGGAGACAGGGACAAGACACAGCTGTACATGTTAACAAGAGGACAGGGTTAGTGCAAAGACTAATACTATTACAAAAGACACATGATGAGGACAAAAAACATGTGAACAAAGATAGAGATGAAAAGCAAGGACACAGCAAGGGCAAAACATCAGTCCTACAGGTACAGTAACCGTAATAGAGTTCATTAAAAAAAAATAACTGGAAAAAATGTCATTTTCTTTTCCAGTGAGAAAAGACTGTTTTTTCATTAATTCACATGGACTCTCACAGATCACCAATGTTCAGTGGCCTCTTTCAGATAGCAACAATAATGGCTGCTTTGGCTTTAATTAGCAAATAAATTACTTAACAGAAAGAAGGAAAATAAAGTTTTTGCAGTTAATGCCACAGGCCCCAAAAATGAAAGAACCAAGACCCCTTGGCAGCTTTTCAATTTGTCTACTGGCCAGTGGAACCCAAATGAATCAAGATAAGAGGCCAAATCAATCTGTGGTGATTTCAGGTGGGAAAACAAAATATTCCCTCAGCTGAATGGGGAGCACACAGTATTGGGTCTCAGATTGCTCGCAAGGTGGTTGATGCATCCTGACTTGAGCCCAGTCTTTCAGCCAATGAGAGGCTGAGGCACAGGACAGGACACAGCTGTGGTGAAAATGCTTCAAATGTATGGCAATTTAACCCAGGCTTCTCTCGCTTGCGCACATACTCACACTCACCAACACACACACACCTCTCTAATCAGTTAGGGCTGGGTGGTGTCCGCTTTTTCCATACTGTCAAACCATGGACTCTGTTGTTCTAGTTTAGTCTTTTATGTTGTTAGACAGAGGGTGCAACATTTACTGAGAGATGAATAGAACTTTCTCATAGAGAGACTCTACTTATCAGAAAAGTGTTCAGTAGTGTTTTATCTCTTCCACTACAGAGCTTTCTCTAATCTCCTTCATCACTGAAATAACTCTTTATCTGTCCTGTTCACAACTTGTACTGCAATTCACCATTACAAAGTATCAAAGTACTTCATATCACTGCTTTATGGTGTGGTTTGTTTATTGCAAGGGAGCCGAATTTGATAGACGGCACATGGTGCATGAATGGCTTTGGGGTTGCCAGTGGAAACACATCAAACCCTGCTGAGGTGCTTCTGGGTGTTAATGGCAGACTCAAATGCACTCTGTTTTAAGCAGTTTCCTCAAGGATCAATAAAGTTTTTTTATTCTGATTCTGATTTTAGGTGGAGCCATGATCAGTGCTTCCTAGAAAGCAAGCTTTTTCCGTTGCGGACACCTGAGTGCCTGGCTTCACTGGGGGTCTATATGTTTACTGTACCGTAAGCTTTTGGGAAAAAAAAATAACATAATATGCCCTGTCTGGAAGCTTCTGTATTTGATTGGAGGAGCTCTCAAAGGGGTTGGTTTCCTCTTAGTCACAACTGCCAATTGATGTAGTATCAACCATAATCAGGAGATAATCCAGTACAAACTGGGAGACATCCAAGAATACACAAGCAGGGACAGACAATGCAGAGGACTAAGCTGGGTAGAGTGGGTGGAGCTAGGGAGGAGCAAAGGCAAAAAAAAATAAAGCCAAAAGCAAATGGCAAGTAGGGCTAGACCAATGGGGAAAGGAACCAAGGCAAGAATGACAAGGCACTAATGTTACATTTGCAACCTAATATAACAAACATTCAAAACGTTTGGACAGCAGCTTTTGTAGGGCTGTCAATTTCCAGGTGCCTAGGGTGAAAGGGAGCTAGGGGCTGGTGGGTCAACATTTAAGAAGTACTACAGCATTGTTTCAAAATATTTTGTAATGAAGAAAGTTTGTAATGTTAGCTACCTGGTAAAAACAGCTACCCTGGAAAGCTAGCTTTCATCCATGCCACACATACAGCTTTCTCTTTGTTTAAATCAGTGCTTTGACTAGCGAACCCATTCTTCCCTTCACTTTTGATTCTTTGGAATAGCTGTTTGAACACTAACCCATGGAGATGTCTGCTAGCGCTGTTGTTTTTTGAAGAAGAAGGGATTTAATGCTTCTAAAGATTAACCAGAAAGAAGCTTGGCTCTGAGAAAGGTCTATTGGCAAATTATTAATTTTCCCTTTTAATGCAAAAATGTAACCCCAACGCTAGTTTGAAATACCAACAAAACTTTCAAACCCAGTGCAAGACACTGTGTATGTGACCTACACACTAAAATCATATTGAAAGGTTGAAGCAGCAGTTGATCAAAGCTAATGTTTTAAACCTACAGTGCAGGAACGCTGCAGTTGTTCTGAGGCTATCAAATATTTGAATATTTTCTCAAATATTTATTTGCATTTCATCTTCTCTGTATTTTAGTTTTATTAAGCCATATACAGTTCTAAATATTTCAAACACACTCAAAACCAAGCCTCAGTCTTGACCTTGAAGTTTATAGAGAACACAGTCTTTCCCTTATCTCACAGTTTCCTCCTTAGCAAAACATTCATATTCATTGTTCCATCCTTTCCTCCCAATGGATAAAATCAAAGAAAGTGAACATTGCACTGCTGTATGCGTCTGACAGCGAGCAGTAAGGGCAAGGGACCAAATTTACCAGATCGTTTATTCTCTCAGACGTGGCAGTCGCTTCTGACAGCTATCAGCCTGTGAGATACTCCTTTAGCGGCACGCTAGCTCTTTGGGGGCCTGTGGGGTAACAGCGGTTGAGTAGTAAAGGAAATGTTTGCCTTTCTCTTTCATTTAGATCTAAAATTCACAGCTCAGGAGGATTCAAGACCCTGTCCTGTCTTCCTCTAGTCCACTGCGTCTACTGCTCAATAATTAATTAGGATGTACAATAAAAGGCCAGGATTAATTATTTACAGGTCACACTCGCTAATGTACTGGGGAGAATGAAGGTTACAAAAAGATGCCTGGAGCCCAATCACAGACATCTTCAGTGGTTTCATTTGTGGGTTATTGTTCATCTCTTATAAAACAGGGCCACAAATTTTCTTCTTAACCTGATATTGAATACACAGGGGTGAAAACAGGGGCACTGTACTTTTGATTAATTGTACTTCATTACTAAACTGAAGTGTTAGTTTTAAAGATTGGTACTTAAGTATCATTAAAATAGAACATGTTTCTACACAAGAGAAAACAACTATTTATTACTTCATACATTTTCATTCAGACCTGTAAAACATTCCTAAGGAAAGAGAATGGCCAGGAGGGTTCCCATGCATGTGTGTTCTCCTGAATCTATTGTTTTGCACTGAAATATACAAACTAATAACCAAACCTCCCCATTACTATTTTAATTTGTCTCTGTGTTAAGAATAAAACCACCAAAGTATTGGCTGCACCAAACACAACTACATTTGAGCGGTTAAGATGTTTACATTGAATTACTTTTTTAATGTTACTTGGTAATGAAATGTTGTGTTACGAAACAAAACATACATTATTAAACCATGAGCAGCAATGCTTTGAAGCATTACAGAGCATAAAACCTTCACCACAATAAAAAAACAGGGTCAAGGGAAACTCATTCCAGTACTGATAGGTCTGAGTTAATATAAGGGCTCCCACAGCTTACACAAGGGGTCTATATAAGAACACAGCACTGAAGAACTCAAATGGAATTAAAGCCGCGTTTCACTTTTATGTACTTGAGTATCACTTTCAATAAACTTTTAATGGAATATTATTTTCAGAAGCCATTTCACTATTTCGCTTCAGTATATAGTTTCTCTCTACTTTTTTTTATCTCTGTGGTAATACCAAGGCTAGTATATTGACACATATACCAGTACCTTTAAAAGGTCTTTTTATGCACAAAAAAGGAAAAGAAATGTATTTCTACTGTGTAAACAGGTAATGCAAAAGTAAGGACTTTATTATAGGACATCAGGACTATATGGTCAGTCCAGCCTAAAACTTGTCCTTCATGTGGTAACAGACATTTACAGCATTTAGCAGACACTTTTATCCAAAGCGACTTCCATGCCCTAACTACAGGGGACAGTCTCCCTAGAGCAACTTCAGGTTGAGGGTCTTGCTCAGAATCCCAGTGGTGGTATGCTGAAGGTGGGATTTGAGCCCATGACCTCTTGGTCCAGAGGCAAGTATCTTAATCAACTCCTCCAAAGTAATCAACTCCTCCAAAGGTGACATCATCTCAGCCTTTAGCAGTGTGATTTAGCTGCTAAGTGTGTAGTATGGTGAACCAACAGAAAGGGGACTCAGTTCTTTTTCTGTTCACATTGAGAGTTCGTTTGAAAGGGGACTCGGTTCTCTTTCTGCTCCACT
>JBBIGA010043052.1:0-13291 GCA_037576975.1 Alestes dentex
ACAACCCTCTGCATTTATCCGGACTTGGGACCGGCACAAGGAATCACTGGCTTGTGACCTCTTATGGTTGCATTAATGAACATGACACCAGTGTGCCACAAATAAGCGCAGAACTTGCTCAAGACTGCAACATTCATATATTGAAATTTACAATGGCTTTGTATCTTCACCTTGAATGTGGATTTAAAAAAAACTAAAGGTTTTGGGCTAAAACCATTTAAAATGTGTTTTGGTGGCCTAGTTGTTAGGGAGTTGCCCCTGAAATCAGAAGGTTGGGGTTCGAATACCAGTGGTGCTAGTGTCATCACTGAGGTACCCCTGAGAAAAGTACTGTCCCCACACACTGCACCCCGACGCCCCTCATTGGTGGCAGTCCCCTGCTTCACTTGGTGAATGGGTTAAATGCAGAGAAAGAATTTCTCACTGTTCACACTAGGGCATTAACACAATAGTCGACTAGTCGACTTCAGAGGCACAAGTCGACGCCCCCTGAGAGAAGTCAACTAGTCGTGTTTTTTTTTTCTCTCTCTCTGTGTGCGCGCTTGTGTACACAATGCAGTCTATGCCTCTGATTGGCTGACGCTGACACGCGCTCCTTGACTTTACCAATTATTATAGTCCCTTCATAAAAAGGGCGGTACTGTTGGAATAAAAACACAAAACCACAACAAGACGAGAGACACGGCAGCAGAGGAGACAGACACACATCACATGTGTGGAGATCCTTCACTCTAGACTCACAAACAGCATGAAGACCTGCACAACCTGCAAGTCGGTGTTAAAGTACAATAACAGTACCGGCGTTCTGCACGGCGTCTGAAACAGCACCGCTAGCTAACATGGCTAACGCTAGCACTGCAGCAAGAGTCCAGTCCAGAGGAGCTGAGTGGCGCTGCGGCTTAAACTGTTTACACTTTCTGTTCTACACTTAAATTTACCAGAACATTTAAGGTATCAGTCTTTGTTTTGTTTAATTGTCATGTTGACTGTTAATGTTACAGAGAACTTTAATAAAAGTTGCTCAGTGTTGGACACCTGTGTTCCTCCACTGCGTGTGATGACATCATCAAACGACTAGTCGATTCGACTTTGACTATGTTGACGGATAGGTCGACTTGAAAAACTGGAGTCGATAATGCCCTAGTCCACACTATTGGCTGTGGTGTGCTGTGTTCATGCGTGACTATAAGGGGCCATTTTACTTTATAGTTAATGTAACACTCTATGTGGGCTGAAGGAAGTCTTTTGGTTGGACACACATTTATAAACGTAAACTCTGACAGACTACAACAGAACACGAAAACCAAAGCATTACACAACATACGCAGGGGTTTTGGTGGATTGACAAGCATGAATATGAACACAGGGGAATAAATACAGATGGGTAAACACAGAACTGCTGGGAACAAGGAATGATTACAGATAGACAGGTGCAAACGCTAAAAAGGAAGGGAAGGACGGGGCGGAGACAGAGAGAGAAAACACAAACAGAAACCATGTGGAGCAGGGTGAGAAAGAATCAAAACATAAAAACATGTAAACAAAGACATGGTGTGTCAAAAGGACCCAAACATTAATGGGGTGTGACAGTTGTGAAACAAAAAGGGATGCGGCTATTGTAAATATTCAGTATTTGTAAACAATATTCAAAAGATTTTATAAAAAGAGAGCAGGGATGACAGGTTTACCTTATTCACTTCTGTTGTTTGCCATTTTGCACAATTAAAGTGTTTAACATGTACTGCAGTTGTTAGATTTGTTAATTTGTTGTTTTGTTGTTTAATGACCCAGTGTTAACCTGCACTAATAGTTTCGGTTTTGGAAAATAACGTCACTTCACTCTTTCAAAGACTCTACTTGGGCTCCCTTGTGGAATACTACATGATTTGAACTGTGGCTAAAAGAACTCATGATAACAATGTAATCACCGTATCTTTAAAAAAGAGAACTTAATAATAATCATAAGAAGAGGAATAATAAGACTTAAAAGAAGAAAAAAGAGTACAGCATTAAAAAATGACTTTTTAAAGTTACAAGTGAATGAAATAGCAGTAATTATTCATATAAAGCAATGTTATGTATTGTCACTGAAGTACAGTAAACCCCTGAAATTTGCAGGGTTATATTCCAATAGCACCCCTTAATTGTGAAAAACAGTGAATTTGTGATGTGGAAAATAAATGCCTATAAATCCCAATTTTTGTAGTCTACACCCCAAATATGCTCTCAAAACACTTTAATATCATTTTAAACTCAGCTTATTACATCTTAGAACTTTATTAGGAACAAATCGAAAAACACGAGGAACACTCGAGACGCTCTATGCGGGAAATTGTTCTGATGCAGGAATTCTGGACTGCAGCTGCCAGAGAGTCTGCCAGTCAGCAGCAAGGAGAAATAAATAACGCTCTCGGATTGGCTACTTTCAAACCTCCTGCCTCTGAGTACAGCGGTATTTCACCAAACCAAGACGCACATTCTTTGTGTTCTCTGGACAGTACAAAAACATGTATAGTTATTTTTTATATGGAAATGTGGCTGAATTTGCGTTAATAGTTGCAATGTTACAAAATGAGTAAATGTATTTTTCTTAATAATTCAGTACTAAAATGCAATAAAAATTATATATTGCCACAAAAAAGAAAAAGAAAATGCGGAGGATACTTGCGATTTCTAAGTATAGATAGATAGATGATAGATAGATAGATATATAGATAGATAGATAGATAGATAGACAGACAGACAGATATCAGATTAAACTCTATACTTTTTCACTGTTTGTTTTTCCTGTACTTAGACTGTGGTAGCAGCTGATAGCTAGCATGGTCTTCTTTTTTCTTATCAATGGCGTAATACGGTCTCTTACCGCGTTGGAGTGCAAACCACATAGTTACTTCAGATTATAACATCATCCCATGGGTGCTATTAACATGATATTTTTAAATATCATGGTTATAGTCAGTACCAGTATATGGCAATACCCCTACTCTCATTGAGATTTTATTCAAGTTTATTTACATAGCACATTATTATACACAAAAGGTCATTATATGTGCTTTACAGAAGTAAAATATAAAATAAAATAAAATAACAGCACTGTGTAAAACCCCAACTTCTGATTTTTAATGTAATTTCTCAACCGGAGACCTTCTGACTGTAGATCATCTTGTAGTCTGAGTTTGAGACCCCTGGCTAGAAAGTGTCTGTGATGAGTTTCCAGGCACAGCAGGTCGATGTAGACATCACTTCGGATTGGAGAAGTATGAGACACTGTGCTCTATTGACAGACAGAAGCTCTGCTACTGTAGCGCTGCCACTCCGGCACCGCGTCCACACCGATGCCCCCACATGTTTAAATGAGGATCTAATGAGTGAAGACAGGCAGAATGATGAAAATATAGCCTTTCCGTCACTTTCCCTACTGCTCCTGTTCTCACCTCCCCCCTCATTCGCACACCAGCCCGATAGAGCGCTGAGCTGAACATCATAGGTGATGAGCGGAAGACTTTCATTTCCACAAATGTGAAACTCTGTAAAAGTCTTAGACCAGCCAAGAACAAATATTTTAAAACTATTTTTCTGGGCGGTAAATGTACTTTAACTTCTAATTTACATCTATGGCATTTTATCCAAAGCGACTTACATTCCCCAACTACAGGGGGCAGTTTCCTGCTCAGGAACCAAGTGGTGGTATACTGAAGGTAGGATTTGAACCCATGACCAAGTATCCTACCCACTAGGCCACCACCACCCAAAACATCATACACTCATAAGCCATAACATTAAAGCTACAGGTCTAATATTGTATGGGTCCCCAAACCCGCTCTGACACATCAAGGCATGGACTCCACAAGAACCTCTGAAGGGGCTGTGGTCCGCAATAAGGCGATAAGTGAGGTGGGGCCTCCGTGGGTTGGACTAGTTTGTCCAGCACATCCCACAGAAGCTTAATCACACCGAGATCTAGAGAGTCCTGAAAGAGGAACTGACATTAGGAACAGCGTTTTAATTAAGGGTAAATTTGGTCTGCAGTGTTTAGGTGTTAAAGGAACGTCCACAAGAAAGTGAGGTGGTGTGACAGGAGTTGTGGATTCAGTCACGCGCATATTTGTTCTGAGAACCTAACTGATAGTTTTATGTGGAAATCTCCACAATAATGTGGAAACTGCAAATATTCTCAGCATTTTTTTTTTTTGCTTTTTCGTGGCAATGTTTTTTTTATGCATTTTACTTCTAAATTATTAAGAAAAGTGTACTAAGTTTGTAACATAAATATGAATGTAAATTCAGCTACATTTCCATAAAAAATATAACTGTATAAACGTTTTTGTACTGTCGTGAGAACACAAAGAAAACACTTTTGGGAGTTAAATACGCTGAACTCAGAGCAGGGGCGGACTGGTACTAAAACACAGCCCGGACTTTCTTCACCAGCGGGCAGAGGTTCTGCGTCTCGGCCGAGAAAGACAGGCCACCAGCCGCCGGGCACCGGACATACGTTCTTTTCCAGAACGCACAGACTGCCAGTCCCCCCCCGACTTATCTTGAGTGTTTCTCTTGTTTCCTTGAGGGGCATATTTAGTAGGGATGCACCAAAATGATTTTTTTGGACCAAAACCGAAAACCGAAAATTAGGAAACACTTGGCCGAAAACCAAAACCAAAAACCGAAAGAAATTATTATTATTAAATTATTAAAAGAGTACATCTGTTACAAAACTATGAAAATATTTATTTAGCATTCAAACAATGCACAATACAAAATAAATTTTGAAATAAAATATTTTACTTGGCCCCACTCATGAATAGCCTAAAAGCAAAATAGCTGAAATAGTATACAATTAAATATCTTCTCCCATAAAACTAGTGAATTCAAGTGAATTTTAATATTCTGAACGAAGTGCATAAACAAAGTGCATTCAGAACAAATGCTTTAATGCTGACTCTAATCCAATCTGGCACGTGCAGGCTGCGGTTGCGTCATCATTGCATCATCACTGTTTCGGCCGTGTTAAAAAAAAAATTGTCTCAAACCGAAAATGCATTTTTTGCCATTTTCGGTCAAAGACTTTCGGTGGCTGAATATTCAGTGCATCCCTAATATTTAGGGTTTACACTATAAAAATAGGCATTTTAGGCATTTTTTTTTTAACCAAAACACAACAACACGGTTTTTGACTATACACGGGTGCTCTTGGAATGATTACTACATCTTGATTACTACATTACTCTCTCTCTGTGTGGTGGTGGGGGATTTTTGCTTGAAATTACTGTTCCTAGTTATCAAATTGATATTATGGATAACAGAATGTACTTTACAAGTATGGCTCAGCAATATGACAATGTATAACATTACTGTGACAAGCTACATCCCAACATGTCTTAAAAGGCTTTTCTAAGCGTGTCATCAGTTCATCAGTGCTGAATAAACTGAATGAGTGGAATCTGGTGGCACTACTGGTTCTGTTTTTGTCTGTTCCTACTCGACAAATCTAAAAAACTAAATGCCATGATGCATCAACTTGATTATTGTGTATATTTTTTGGGTTACATTTTTGGCATATTGCGTACCTATCGTGCCTGGTGTCTGAAACTATGGTCCAACAATAAGGTTACTGCCGGTCCTCGATTCTGCAGCCAACAAAACTCATGTACACACGTGTGTTACGAGAGCTGTCAATAAATCATGGCATGTTCAAAGCAAGCAGCTTCTTTGGGAAGCGACCATTTAACAATGCAAACTTACAGGATGAGACAATGCAAACTTTCACTTGCCTATTCGCTCGAAATTACGAGCCTTCATTCAGAAAATTCAGCGTTATTTCTAGCGATAGTTCCCTCCAAAACCAATATGTGTTATCTACCAAACTACAAAAAAAAAAAACAACATAAAACACAAAAAGTGAAAATAAAATCTATGTTATATATAGTCATAGGCCCATAATAATAATAATAATAATAAGAAGAAGAAGAAGAAGAAGAAGAAGAAGAAGAAGAAGAAGAAGAGTTGCCTAATTACAACAAATCTGTTTATTTACAGGTCATTTGGCAATAATCTCAAAAGGCCACACCTGCTAGGTCTGTTTAGTATTGTTTTTAAGCATAAACCCTAATAATACTCATATTAACACTAGTAACAGTAATAATGATAATGATAATAATAATAATAATAATAATAATAATAATAATAATAATAATAATAATAATAACAAGTGCTTTGACTTTTGAGATTATTGCCAAATGGCTTGTATGGTTTTTGTTGTACTTGTATGACTATGTATGTGACAAATAAAAAATCTTGCAATATCTATCCATGTGCCGGGTGGCGAGGGGGTAGTGGCGGACGTGTTGGGGTGTGTCGCCATGCTTTGAGGGTGTAGGCCCATGCAGGGCCCTGCAGCCCCAAAGTCTGACATGAGTGGGCCCCAGGACAAAGAAGTTAGAGAAACGCTGCTGTAGAGCATTAGTGTGTGTTTCACGTGCGTACACCATGTGAGCTTTTGAGTATTTACATAAGTCAGTAAATAAGTCAGACAATCAGTCAAGGGAGAAAGAAAGAAAGAAAGAAAGAGGGTGTATGGATGGATGGATGGATGGACGGAGGGATGTATGGGTGGATGGATGGAGGGATTGATGGGTGGATGGATGGATGGATGGATGGAGGGATTTATGGGTGGATGGATGGATGAAAGAAACAAAAACTCAGCCAAAAAAGGGCCACACAAATGGCCACATGGCCACACACTGCAGTTTGTCAGTAACGTTGCCATGTGTGATCTGATTAGAAGAGCCCTCTTCTTCTCGATGGCACACTTGACCTATTCTGATGTTAAAATCCTTCCGAACGTCGCACAAAGCCCAGATATATAGCTGTAATATAATCTTCTCAAGCCCCAGGCTTCACAGTGCTGTCACGCTGTTACCTCCTCTCGACCGTGGACTTGCCGAATGGAGCTGTGGGGCAGCAGTTCACGTCTCTCCATTGTAACCGGAGTCCGAGAGCCAGACTGGCACTCCAGCTGACGTCAAAATACAGCAAGTGTTCGGCCATTCTCCATCGTACTGAATCAGAACTAATGAGTTCTTCTATGGTGTTTTTCCACTGACACAAGGAACCGTGCTGTACCATGAGCAAATTTCCATTACAAATAAAGTGACCCGAACCCAAGCTGCTGGACGGCGGAGCTGAAAGCTGGCCGCAGCCAAGCCGAATGCATCATTGCTTTCTGATTGGTTGAAATGTTTCAACATGGAAAGATGCCATTATTTTTTACAGCCTTTGCAAAAACAAGTTTGGACTGAAGATAAATTTCAGTGGGAGCTTTCTACGACTCTAACAAATTCATCTTTAACTCTGTGGGAAACGTGAAGGTGATCCAGGGCGTCACCAACAAATTATCTGGGTTCGGTTTCCATCACATGGATAAAGAACGCAGAGAAAAAATTAAACACTCAAACAAGACTATAAATAATAATAGACCACAATAACAAAAGCGGCTCTGACAGAAAAACTTTCCGCAGGTTCGACTCCGTGGACGCGGTTTTGGGACGACCGGCCATGAACTGTGGAGAGAATTGAGTCAGTTATTGGGAAGAGATACAATGGAACATTAAAGTCAGTAACTGGGCTCAGATGAGATTACAGTAGTTTAATTTTGTTACTGTATACCTGAGGAGGGATCAGACAAACCAAATATATTTTGCAGCCCTCCTCAAGCTAAACCTTCTAGCAGCTCCACAACAGTTCGCCTCTGTGCTGCTTCAGCAGGTTCTGCTCTCTGATACGACCTTTTAATTTTCAAACAGGCCACTATTCTCCTCAGTCTTCTTTTAAATATTTGTACTTAATCTTCTTAAACTGATTTTCTATGCATTATTTTATTGTTTTTTAGCTCAATTTTTATGCTTCATGATTTATTAATATTTTTATTCTATTACTGTGATGCACATTGAATGACATTTGCATATGATAATGGGCTGCGTAAATGAACTTGACTAAACCCTTCAGTTAACAGAATAAAAACAGGGACTCTCAGTGTAATAATGGTCTATACAAACACCAGGTTCACTGCTATCATCTGACATGAGTGAAAACAAATGCTCAAACATCCAAGAGCCAGATGCAGATAATCAGGACACACTGGAATGAGGGAATGCGGGAACGGATGTGGGCTGGAATTGAACAAAATCTAATACAGCAATCTAATAGAGCGCTCCCATGGCAGGCGCAGGACCCCAGCAATGGCGATTAACCCACTTTCGTTTGTCACTCTCTGGGCCTAATCCATCCCTTTGCACCGGCCTCCACCATTACCAAGTGATTCTGGTGGGGGAGAGATTATGAGCGCTTCTCGACAATATGCTGTCAGTCCCCCAACATCCCATCCCATAACAAACAAACAAGGCTGAGTATGGCACTGCATCTGCTTCTTTTTCATTGTCATCAAACAAAAGTAGGCTGCAGGGCCACTGGATGCATGTGTCACAAGGACACAAATACTCAGTGCTTTCATAATAAACCTCAAAAAGCTTTTCTACAAATTTAGCATTTAGTAATGAAGCCACCAAAAGCCATGAGATAAACTTTATTTTCAGTGAAACAATTTAAGAAAACAGTGATAGAAACTTTTTCTAGGCTCAAAAGGCCATACAGAAAACTTTGTATTTTGTAAAAAAGACTCAAAATGTTTTTTTTTTTAACTAAGCATTTGAATTTTGTAATAAAGCCTCAAAAACCTACGACAGACACTTTACTGTTGAGTAATAAAGCCTCAAAAAGCTTTACTAGAAACGAGCCATGCGAGAAACTTATCATCAAGTAGTAAAGCACTAAGAAGTCACAAAAGAAACTGCATTTAGGAGTAAGACCTCAAAGGCCATGCTAGAAACTTTGCCTTTAGTAAAGGATTTTGTAGACACTTAGTATTTAGAACTTAGTATTTAATAATGAAACCTCAAAATGCCATGTTAGAAACCATGGGTGCTGGAACCATACAGGACCTGTCCCACTTTTAAAAATCATTCATTTTGCACCCCCTTACTAACTTTTAGAACCTTACTATCTTGCTTGGGGGGGGGGGGGGGTCAAGCTAACATTTAGTATGGTTCTAAAAAAGCCAGGCTAGAAACTTTGCATTCAGCAATAAGGTCCAAAAGTCATACTGACAATTTTGTGTTTGATTATATAGTTTTTTTGAGAAAGTTAGTATTCAACAATAAGGCCTCAAAAAGCTTTGCTGTAACCCTAGTGTTTAGTGATAAACCCTTAAAAAGCCATGCTAAAAACTTGAGTGGTAAAACGTTTTTGTTAGAGAATTTAATAAAACCTCAGAAAGGGTGTAGATAAAATTTTGTAAGGTCCCATAAAACCTTGACAGTAAACTACAATTTAGTAAGGTTTCAGTAAGCCTTTATTGAGACCTTACATTCTGGAAAAGTCTCAAAAATCCTTAATTTATTTTCAGGGTCTGGAAAGCCTTCTTATCAGGTTAACATTTAATATTGAGGTCCTAAAAAGTTTTGTTCATGTCCAAGTCATTACAGGAGTCTTAACACTGCTGCCTTCTCAGCCACTCCTCACAGTTACCACAAGGCTTCTCAACTTGAATCTATAAACCCAAAAATGGATTCTTCTTTATAAACATGTTTCTATGGACATCAGCCTTCTATACAGCTGTTTCTATGGATACCAGTTTTCACTATGGCTGTTGGTTTTTGATCTGATCATGTTTCTGGCAGAAGAACTTCAGTAACACCAGTAAAAGCCCAGCAAAGACAATGGTTTTAATGGTGAATGGAACCAGACATCTTCAACACAAATCCAGCCGTTTTATCCTCTATCGCCCACCAGTGAAGCTCCACGTTTCTGTGAGTGTTTATAGGGATGTTGATGATGTAAAATAGTGAATCTGAACTAAAACACTTTTCTTTAGGGACTGTTTTACCTCACGACACCCTGCATGTATCCCTCCACCATGAATTGGTTTAGTTTTAGGACCAAAATCTTCTCAGAACTCGTCTCTGGTAGAACAACGTCTCTGGCATCTGGTGGCGCAACCAAAACCAGAATAAATTTCTGTGAGGAGATTTTAGAGGCAGACATCTGGTTCCATTCACCTCCACTGTCACACAAACATATTAATTTAGAAATGTTTTAAGTTGTTCTGTTGTATTTGGGCCAGATGATTCAGACAAAACAGCAGTACAGTTATATTTACACACACCATGATCACAACATGCAGTATATTCTCAAAATATCTTCTCAAAACTCTGGTAGAACAACATCTTGCGCATCAGGCAGTGCAACCCTGACCCATGCATTTAAAAACTTTCTGTGAGGCAGATGTCTGGTTCCATTCACAACAGTGTGAACAATTCAAGACACCAAACCCACTCTGAAACTCTTTGTTTGCAACTTAAACACCTAATTATGAAAGAATTTTCAAAGATCTGTGGAAATCCCCTTTAAAAGAACCAGACGTACTCCCCCGAGTTTCCTGCCATGTTTCCCTCTTGTAAAACAGACAGGGCATTATAAGGTTTGCTAGTGCATAATGGGGCTCGTTCTCAAGGGGAAGAACCTTACCAGAACTCTTGTGCAGGACCAGTGTCACCACTGAAACTAATACGTTTGGACTTCTGCAATCCCAGGTTGCCTTATTAACTTCACATTGCTCTTCGCCACCACTGTACATCTCCTGTCTGTCAAACCTGACAAACAAGCAGCCGTCCAGGAGAGCCTGTTCAGTTACAATTTCATGGAGGCTCTGTCCATACTTCCACCTCCCGTTACTGCAGCGCCCTAATAGAGTCACTGGAAGAAGCCTGGGTGTATTCTAACTCCTCTCAGGCACTCAAGGGGAGACAGGCTCGAATTGAAAAGGCTGATGAGTCACAGCAACTCAGGGGGTCGGCCTGAAGCCCCCACTCCATTCCATGTAAGATTATTACCTTTATACAAATACATTAATATACAGTATGATGAAGTGTGTTTAGTCTATTCTCAGGAGCATGACAATATGCGTATTATTTCAAGAGAAACTTACACAGTCAGAATTGTGGTGGCAAATAGAACCAGGCGTACAAATACAGCTAATACACGTAGACGCGGTGGTAAAAAGCCTACAGAATTGATCCTTATAATATAAAACATGTATCCTCACAGTACAAAAACTTAAAAGGCTATCTTTACAGCACAAAATATTTGCAAAACTTCAGTGTAAATAACATTTCCAAATATGTACACAGTTAACAGTTACAGTACAAAAAGTGTGCAAAGGTCATCTTCAAAGTACAAAAATGCCTTGATAATGCAAAGACTATCTCAGCACTAAAAAGTGGAAAGTAAAGTGCAAATGTGATATTTACAGTTTAAAGATGAACAGGGGTTACATTTTCAATTAAAAAGATGTGCAAAGGTACAAAAATTCAGAAAGGTTATTGTTAGTGCTCAAATGTGTACTATACACAAACGTCTGTCATGCATGAACTGTGAAACGGGAGGAGACAAAAAACATTTCACCGTTGAGGGTGTTAGATCTTGCTCCCTTGCCACTTTATTAGAAACACCTACTATGTGCTTCCTCTCACTGGCCACTTTATTAGAAACACCTCTCATATCTCCACTATTCAGCTGTAGTTACATAGTGTAGCTGATCTGCTGCTGCACAGTTTATCAGCCCTACTCTACTCCAATCATCATTTCTGACCACAGAACCACATATTATTTGGGTGGTGGACTGTTCTCAGCACTGCTGTGTTAGTGTGTCTGGAGCTGGTATCAGTGGTGTTGTCAGGGTTTTGGACTGCCGTCCTTCTGTGCAGTGTGTGTTTGCTCCTCTTGACCTTCATGACCACAGATAGATGTTTTTTGGCTGGTGGACCACTCTATCAAATTGCTGAGGGTTTTGACTTCTTGTTAGAAAACTTAAATGACCACAAGGTTTCAAATAATCTGCGTTCACTGTGACGTCCAAATTCTCAGCTCATAAAACAGCTGCCTTTCCTCACCTTTTTAGTTTTTCCTTTTACTCCACTAAGAGTCTAAGAGCATCCCACTTCTCCATGACATGACAGGCATTTCAATATTTCCGACTGATGGAGGGAGGGAGCCACGTATTGAATCTTTAATTAAAAATTCTGGACATGGTTTAGAAGCCGGCTTAATTTCACAGCTGAAAATCCACGAGTGGTTTCAGATGCTACTGATCAAAGGGGGCTCTAAACTGGGGGATGATGGGAATAGAGAGAGAGAGAGAGAGAGAGAGAGAGAGAGGGAGGGAGGAAGTGTTGAGAGAGGAACAGCAGGGTGCAGTAAACAAGCAGTAGATGACAGAAAAGAGCAGGATGGCTGAGGATGACAGCTGTATAAAGATGCAGCTGGATTGATTAGGAAAAGTCATACAAGTGTGAGACTTTTACTGCAAAAAAAAGCAAATTTGGGCATTTTAAGTGAGGATTGTGAAAAATAAATGTGTGTTATTGTGTGAAAGATAATATCCACTTCTCTGAGTGTATGATGGGCATGTTGAGTACTTCTAACACAACTGTAACTTCCAACAAAACATTGCTGTGATGGGTAATTTTCCCAGTACAGGGATCCCAATAATCTGCACATTTCAGAGCGTCCCCTGCTCTTGAATACAGGGTGAGTAATGTTTGCACATTTGATATTAACATATTTAGAGGGCGGTGGTGAGAAATATTTGTTTATTTGATGTTAATAAAATCTTTAGAGGGTGGCAGTGAGTAATGTTTGTGTATTTGATGTTAATAGCCCCTTTAGAGTGTGGCGGTGAGTAATGTTTGTGTATTTTATGTTAATAACTCCTTTACAGGGCGGCGGTGAGCTATGTTTGTTTACTTGATGTTAATAACTCCTTTACAGGGCGGCGGTGAGTAATGTTTGTGTACTGGATGTTAATAACTCCTTCAAAGGGCAGTGGTGAGTAATGTTTGTGTATTTGATGTTAACAACTCCTTCAGAGGGCGGCGGTGAGTAATGTTTGTTTATTTGATGTTAAGAACACCTTTAGAGGGCGGCGGTGAGTAATGTTTGTTTATTTGATGTTAATAACTCCTTTACAGGGCGGCCGTGAGTAATATTTGTGTACTTGATGTTAATAACTCGTTTAGAGGGCGGTGTTGAGTAATGATTGTGTATTTGATGTTAATAACACCTTTAGAGGGTGGTGGTGAGTAATGTTTGTGTATTTAATGTTAATAACTCCTTTAGAGGGCGGCGGTGAGTAATGTTTGTGTATTTGATGTTAATAACTCCTTTAGAGGGCGGC
>JBBIGA010043063.1:0-13291 GCA_037576975.1 Alestes dentex
TGTTGGGGGTGTGTGTGACGGGGGGGGGGGGGTTATAGAGTCTGGTGGGTGTGTGTGTGATGGGGGGGTTATAAAGTCTGATGGGTGTGTTTGTGACGGGGGGGGTTATAGAGTCTGGTGGGTGTGTCTGTGACAGGGGGTGGAGTTATAGAGTCCGGTGGGTGTGTGACGTGGGGAGTCATAGAGTCTGGTGGGTGTGTGTGTGACAGGGGAGGAGTTACAGAGTCTGAACCATGTTTTCTGGTAACCAGGCTTTTAGTAACTTGCTGTAAATTGTGCAGGCATTTTTTTCATGCAGGTTTTTGCAAGCTGCGCTAATTTTAATACCTACAGTCACCAGTTAATACCTTTGCAACCAGTGACAGCGAACAGTAAAAATCTCTCACTGTCCAGAATCTCACAACTCGGCCGCAGCTTCAATGAACATCGTAAAAGCAACCAACTAGAACAGAATGAAAAGATGTGTGGCAGAGAGAGAGAGAGAGAGAGAGACAGACAGACAGACAGACAGACAGACAGACAGACAGAGACAGAGAGCATATAAAAGGTAAATTAAGGTCAAAACATTTTTCATTCCATATGTCACTGACCTATAGTGACCTGGCACAACCCACAACAGTGTAACAGACAGAGAAATGACAGAAAAATGTCTCTGCTGACCTCAAGAACAGTGTGGACAATCCATTCTATTTCATGCTGCCCTTTTTCTCAGCCATGAAAGTCTCCAAACTCTTTTCTCCAGAATTTTAAACATGTTTCTTTTAGGCAAAACGTTAAGGTTCTTCAAACGGCGGGTCATCATTTTCTTGTATCAAAATTCTCTAACCAGAAAATCTATATCTTTTAATAGAGGATTTTGACAAAAAAGACCACTCAAGGCATCAAGGCATAAAAATAGAGATGGTTCTACAGAACAAAGAAATGATTTGTGCTTTCAAATATGGTGGAGGATCTGTGATGTTTTGAGGCTGTTTCATCTTTAAAGATACCTTTAGGACACACCACGGACTTCATGAAGTACCAAAAGATTTAAATGTCTATACAGTTAACACATCAGAATCTGTCCTTATCAACTAATTTTTCTGACGGAAAAGGACATTTTACCCGCAGAAGTACTTTTTTCTAAGGTCAGATTTTGACTTTTGGTGGTATTTAAGAGTCTTAGGGAGCAGTGCATGCTAGTGTCTTCACTCAGAGGTGGGAATTTTATGTCCCAAATTTCCTAAAGAACAGGGTTTGGGTGATAACTGCTCAATTTCTTCTTTTAAGAAGAATTGACTTGACCATGTAAGATAAATATTATATATTTTTTGGAAATACTTATATACAGTTTCCATACACAGTGAGGAGCAGTAGCATTTTCAAGTACAGAGTCTCCAAAAATGCCAGAAAAAAAGTTTATTTTTCATCTAACCAATTGTAAGCACCATGAGTTCACTTGCCACTACTGGAAGTGGCTTCTATTGCCTTGCCCCCAGTGTCATGCCCCCTGCTGTCCCAGCTGGAGCACTGAGCCTGGGCTTCACCCCTACTCTTTCTCGCCTTTCTTCCAATCTGTTTCAAATGTTTGTCATTTTCCTCTCATCTTTTTTAAACCCAACTCGACAAAGAATGCATTTTCTGTTCTGTTTTGGGGAACAGCCTGGGTTCCACTACAGGAACTTTTCCAACAGGCTAAACTATCATAATCATTGAACTTTATCCACTTTTGTTGTGAGTCAGAGCTGTTTGTTTGTCATCTCACCCTTCTTTGTCCTACTTCCTGACATTTTTAAAAAAATACTTTGGTACTGTCCCCTGCACGTGCAAATCCCCTGCTTACTTCCCAACACAATCATGACAAACATGAAACAAAAAGAGATTTTTGCCAAAAACATTCAAGACAGGCTTGGCATCAGAAGAATGATTATACTGATTCAATTTTTCTAATATGGTGGAGGATCTGTGATGTTTTGAGACTGTTTTACCTTTTAAAGGCCCTGGGAACCTTATTAGGACACACCATGGGAGTACTGGGAGATTCAAATGAATATCTGGCTGCTTCTGTCAAATTGTTAAAACTGAATTGTGCTTGGATCTTCAAGTAGGACAAAAAGTCACAGCATACATCCAAATCCACAGAAAAATGGTTCAATGAACTCAGAATCAAGCTTTTGACATCTAATCCCAGTCCCTGACTACAATACTGTGGAAAAGGCCCCTATGCAAATGCTTTAAAATAAATTTTCTTTATAAGAAAGCAGTAAAAGTATCAAGATTTGTTTTGTTTGTAAAAGTGAAGTTGATATTTTGTGAGCCGTTTTTTGTTTTGTGAAACTCCATCAGCAGCTCCTGATTTAATTTAATGAAGGACTGATTGAGTCAAACCAGGTTTCTGATGGAAACTACAGTAATACTGGACTTCTGCAAGGAACACACTGATATACTGAACATAAAATTCTACACATTTACCGTAGAATGTTAGCTGTATTTATGTAGTTGTACATATATATATATATATATATATATGATTCTACTTATCTATTTATACTTTATACTCATATTTACTGCTCGTATTAATGTATTTGTGGGGCCTAGGCTAGCTTTGGGTGTGCCGCCATAATGGCACGGCTGTGCTGGGGGACATGCCAAGGTAAAAACAGTGAGAGGGAGATGACAGCTCCTCCAGAAACTCTCAGCACGATCTGGCAGAGTTAAGGAGCATGAAGAAAGAACACACACACACACACATACACACATCCTCACACTTCCAGATTTTCGCACTGAGACAGTGGGAAGCATCTGGGATATCAGCTGCATAAGTATACATACTCTCTGCAAGAGGCACTAAATAAGAGTCGCTGACAGAAGGAAACGCTCATGCAGGAGTGTTATCTGTAGTGAAAGATGCAAATACAGCAGCATAATAATACAGCATGTTATCTAACGCAGCAGCTCTCTCTGTGTAACGTAGCTACAGAATGTATTACAATGTAGATGTAGCCAACTACTCTTAGATTATTTTGATTTTAGAATATATTCACAACGGGTGGGAAAAAAAACTACTAACAGTATAAAGTCACATGTAATATGACTATACTTCTGGCTCTGAAACAGCATTATTACATGGAGGCCTAAGAATTGAAGCTACAACTGTGGCACAACTGCGGGATGCAAGTATGCTAACAATACATGTATGGATGGTTACATTTTTAAGAAGTTTTAAAATCCAATTTGAGCATTTTTTTTAAATATAATGGAGGTATTGCTGGGTTTTGCAGCAAAAATAGCACATTTGGTTGCATTTGGTAAATGTGATTAGTCTTTTTATGATGATACAGTAGCTACCCCAAGATCTTTCAACATTGCCCCAAAAATATTATTTCCTTTTAAATATTATTTTCCTTAAATTGAATGAGGGCTTGCTATCTAAGAGTGCTCACTTTCTACTTTCTCTGAATTGTTACTTTAATAGGATTAGCATGGTGGCATTACAGCATTAACAAAAAACAAAACTAACATATTTACCTTTTTACTACCACAAGTCTTTTGTCAGGTCCTGTTACGATGAACTTCAATTGACAGATCTCAGCTTCATTTTGAAATCTATTATTTTAGTACTTTACTTTGATTGATAAAAAAAAGAAAAATTGAAAGTCTAGAAAGGATTTAACACATAAATGAGAGCAGGTCATAACCGCCCCAGTCATCCATGGCCAAGAGTCCAAGAGAGAATAACAGGCCTCACTCTGGGTGGACAGGATGGCCCTCTCTCTCCCCATTCACTGCCAACCAGCACAGGCGTCTGTAATGTAGTTTAGCGTTCTCCACCAAGCGTGTCGAGCTGTGGCACAAGTTTTGATCGTTTAAAGATTCAATTCTTTCGGCTGAGTCACCTCTGGAATTTATGGGGAGAGAGGGCGAAGTGGTGAGTTGCCTTAAAAGTGTATGGGGAGAGAGAAAGTCTCTCAGCGAGCATCGTGGCATCAGCTCACTCTGGAGGGTATGGCAGCCGCAAAGTAACAAACGCAGAGCAAGACATTTGCGAAAGCTAAAGAGAAACCAGTGTTTAAGACACTAGCGCAGGTCAGTTACGAAAAGAAAAACGTGTGACTGTTGGTTGTGGTTGCTAAAAAAAGAATCTGCCCATGACTGCTTGTTTAAGTGCTGCTAGTTAGCCAACAAGCTGCTAGCCAGCTCAGTTAGCCGATTTGAGGCCGTATCTCAAATTTTCTGGGTTCATATTGAGCCTGAAGGACAGTAAAGTGTGGTAGTGTGACAAGTTAAGTTATCCAGCAGGTTTTGGGCTGAAAGGAGATTTTTCTCTGATTCCCTGAACTGTTTGCCTCCACGGCCACACGCGTAGCGCCCCACCGCTCCCTGTTTTCATCAGTGCACGTCAGAAATAAGCTTCTGGAGTGCAATCACACCATATTTTCTCACGAACATGCAGTTTAGCCCTTCTATCTGATATTATGACCAGCCTACAATTAATATTCCCAAAGCAGAAAGCTGAGCTTGTGCCATGTTTCTAATAAATACAGCTCCTACAAATTGGTGCCTCAGTCTCGTGCCAATAGATGGAAGGGAAGCCTGTGAGCGAGCAAAGCCTGTGAGATAGGTTGATTTAACACAAGCGAATGTGTCCCCCTGAGAATGAGCAAGTGAGCGTGTGTGTGTGTGGATGGTGGATGTGTGTAGTCCATCTCAGCATGTGTGAGTGAGAGGGCAGAGAGCACGCAGCTGGAAGCCTTCCAAACGCACAGCTGAATTTTAAAGCACACTCAGGCCGAGTTATATTCAAAAGCATCTATTTGATTTATCGCCAGCAAACGCTCACCCCCCCCTCCCCCACTGCGACTCACTGCCTGCCTCTCTCTCTTTCTCTCTCTATCACTCAGCCCACCCATGCACTGTTCAGTTAAAGAGGGATTTCCCCTTACTACACCCTAATACCCCTGCAGCTCATCAGTGTAAAGCTGGAGGCAAACTACACATTTGCAGGTCGCCAAAAGTGCCAGGGCTGAGCTGGGTGGGAAGATGAAATTGATAATGAGAAGAAAATCTCAGTGCGGTTAGCATGCTGGCTAACCACAAACAGCTAACACGCTAGTCACATCTAGGGTAAAGTCTAGGCCATATTTCTTGGCTGCTCACTCCTTCAAACGCCATTTCCACTGTGTGGAAGCCCTCAAATATGGGTGGTAGTCTGCAAGGGTAAGAGTTACACCCTTTGGGCTTAATCTGTTTCTTATTTAAATAGTACATATGTTGGTTTTAAATATAATTTTCTGAGTCTAAGACTTTTGCACAGTACTGTATGTATGTGCGTGTGCGTGTGTGTGTGTGCGTACATACAGTACCATGCAAAAGTCTTAGACACTTCAGAAAATTATATTTAAAACCTGCTTAAAATGGTACTGTTTATACATGAATACATACACACACACACACACACACACACACACACACACACATACACACACACAAACAAACCCCATCGATATGTCCATTAAATTAAATCCGGAGCTGCTGATGGAGTTTTACAATTCCAAACAATGGCTGAAGGAACCGAGGAGAAAATTGTAACTGAACCTATGTTCTTACAAACAAAACCAGTCTTGATATTATTTAATGCTTTCTTGTTTGTTTGCATTTATTCTAATGCTGATTTGTGCATTTGATGGCAGAAAATCCCTCACTGTTCATGTCAATGACTTTAAACAGTTTGCACAGGAGCCTAAAATTTGCACAGTACTTGATATACTATACTGTATAAACTACACAGTATCGATTCATCTCAGTGAAACATCATTACTAGTCATGTATACATATGTCTGTTTAACTATATACATACAGGCTTATAGCCTAGACAGCACTTAGAAGAGCTAAAGCAATCAGAAAAAACATCACTAACAGGACAGTATCGATAGGCCCTGAGCAATGGACGGAGTCATTTAGAGTAAAGATCGGGAGAGTTTGATGAGCTTCTGTAATTTATTTTAAAAATGCTTATAAACCACTAGAAAATCAGTAGATAACAAAGATAAGATGATCATCTGCTCTGTACTAATATAACACTCATATCACAGGAAATAGGAGAATTGATTAAATTTGCCCCTTGTCCTTGAAACATATGCTCCATTCAAGTGATAGTGTCATTATCAAGTGCAGATAAATTTCTAATTTAAAACACAATAAAAGTGGTAAATTAGAAGAGCGACGTGCTGGGCTACGACAGAATGGGAAGAAGCCAGTCAAGTACACAAAATGAGGAAAATGAGGTTTTTTATTCAGGTTTTTTTTTTTGGGTCTGTGTCATTTTGGATGCCCTATAATGGTTTTCCAGTGGTTAAATGCTGTTCTGCAGTAATAATGCAATTTCACTACTGTGGATAATTTGGAGTTTTGAAGTTTGTGTGTGTGTGTGTGTGTGTGTGTGTGTGTGTGTGTGTGTGTGTGTGAGTGTGAGATCTGTCCAGAGTCCTTGCTGTTGTCTTTGTGATCAGGCAAACAGACGAGCTGCTCTTTATTAGGACACATCAGCAGCAGCAGTGCCAACCGATTGCCTCGCCTCAGAAACAGGCAAACACACTCAGGTCCTCACTCTTATAACCTGATCCCTGAGCTTCACTCCCTGCACCAGTTCAGACCACAGAGGGCACAAATAATTAAATGTCGCCTGTTGCCCCCAAAAACATGCCATTAGAGTGAAAATTTAATAGCGGCTTCATAGAGACAGAGAGAGAGAGAGAGAGAGGGGGACAGCAGGACAGGGTGAGAAAGAGATGAGGAATAATAGAGACAGAACAGGATTTAAGAATAAGCAAAAGAGGGATAGTAAGAGAACTGATGGGGAGATAAAAAAGACCAAAAGTGATCAAGAGAGGAAGTAAGAGTGAGAGAAATAAGGAGGGAGAAGAGAAATAGTGGAAGAGATGAGGAGAGAGAATACTGAAAGACAAAAACTGAGAGAGAACAAGATCATGAGACAGAAAGACAGAGAGAGAGACAGAAGGAGAGGCAGTAAGAAAAATAGACAGGGAGAGAGATTAAAAATGACCAAAAGTGATCAAATAGAGGAAAACTGTGAGAAAGAGAGAGAAGAAAGGAGAATGACGAGGGACAGCAGGGAACAAAGTGAGAGGAATGAAGAGGGAGCAACAAAAAAAGAAAAAGGAAAGAGAGTGAGAGAGAGAAAAGTGGAGGAGATGAAGAGAGGGCAAAAAGTAGAGAAAGAGAGAGAGAGAGAGAAAGGAGGAAAAAACAACAAAGAGAAACGATGTAAGTGGAGGAAGAAATGAGAGAGAAAGCTGCAAAAAGTAAAAAGTATGACACCATTAAAAAGCAACACCAGGCTGCTCTATAAAACTAAAGAGGAGGAAAAACACTGATCGTGGCCTGAATCCACATCAGCAGAGCCGAGATGTAGATGATGCAGGCAGCAGAAATACAGGAAGGCTGAATTAATGACCCCAAAACAACCTGTGATCTAAAGGAGCTTCACGAGTCAAAGCACTGCTTTGGAGATAAATTATACATCAAAATCTTTTGGGTTTTTTTCCCAGCTCGTCAAAAAGCCACACAAACACCCAGCCCTTCTGACCAGGAGGGTCATAAACAGGGAGGAAGCAGATGAAAAGGCTAATCACAGAGTTGGGAGGAGTTTTTGAGGTATAAAGAATCGTTAAATCATAGTAGAAGCACTGAAGGCCTTGACAAAGCACCTCTCGTCCTGGGAAGGAATTGTCTTTTTTTTCACCCTCTTCTGCTTTCATGTGTGTGTAGAGGTGGTTTTTACACAAAAGTCGCTCATGTGGCCAAGAACATGTCAGCTGTAATGACCTGTTTGTGATGCTGAGGCACAAAAGTCATGGTTCCAAACTGTTTTCTCCAGCAACAAAACCATGGAGAATGTCATGTGCAAAATGCCCCGGAACTGACCTGAGATCAGGCTGCGGTTTGGCATCACCGGTTTGAAAAACTGTCCTGCGTTTAGTACCATTGAGTTCATGAAAATAGTCCTTTTATTTAGTACCATTCACAGCCACAGTCTAAATTGCTTAGCTTAGATCAAATGTAACTCAGTGTTTCCCCTATCACTGAATAAATAGAAAATATCCAGGGCTGAGATAGGGACATTAGGATGTACAGTTGCCTCACAATCACTGGCACACTTGAAGATAGATTAAAGATATTACCTTAATCTCACTGTATTTTACTACAGAGTTAATTTTGCTAATGTTAAATGACTAGATTGCTGATTATAGTGTAATTACAATCCATAACCGTGTTAATGTTTATACCTTAAGCTGTGGGCACAGCAGCATCTCATCATTTATGTGTACTGAATATGAATATACATTTTTACTCCCAGAAAAGATCAGGGGCTATTAAAATCTTAGTGTTAAAGCCCAACAGCCTAGTCGCACCTCTGACTGTTTTACAAAAAATGTAAAGCAGTCCAGTGTAAGTGAGCTAATGTCCAATTTGTAACGCATTCTTTTAGCACAGATGTGCAATAGTCAAGAAAGCTTTGTTCAAATGTATGCAAATTTACATCATTTGATATCACTTGTTTGGAAGATACTGAATTTTATAGCCTGGCACTGCACTGAATTACACATTCAATTCTACAGACTAAAAACAGGTTGTAGCTCAAACGTCTCTGGAGGATCAGAATGAGAAAACTTTATTGATCCCGGAGGAAACTGCTTATGCTACGTCTGAACAGACACACAGACACAGAGAGACAAGAACAATATAATATATACATAAAGAAACCTCCCTAGAAAATACTCTTTACTAA
Organism: Alestes dentex; assembly: GCA_037576975.1. NCBI lineage: Eukaryota > Metazoa > Chordata > Actinopteri > Characiformes > Alestidae > Alestes > Alestes dentex. The sequence goes on from JBBIGA010043063.1 coordinate 8,789, forward strand.
ATACACTCTGCTATGTACAATGGCTCTGACAGCACAGCACCACTGACCGGAGCAGGACGGCAGGGTGAGATAAATCATGCGACAGACCCATTTTAGACAACGACTGCACCACCGTGTTTGTCTTCTGTTTGCTTCTCACATCTACGAAGGAAGTCTTTGGTTGTGGTGGTACAGATGGGCTTATGTGTACACATCACCTTAGATTAGGGTGAAACGCCACACTTCAGCAACTCGCCAGAATGGAGAACATTTATTAGATGGAGGTGTGCTGGTGTGGAGCATGTTTTCAGGGCTGAAACAGTCATTAGCATTAAGAGGAGCATTCCTTAGGAGTCGAGCTGTTGTGATTACTGAGATCCTTCTGTGAGTCAAGGGGGGCTTTCACTGTTGAATAATACAAGAGTCCTGAGGCCAGTTCAAGTCCAAGACCACCGAGAGAGATAGAGAGAGAGAGAGGCAGGGGTTTGATATGAATTCTGAAACAGTGCATAAGAAAAGTAGGGCATAGAAAATGCACCATCGGTTTTTTAGCTTATGTCAATATCTAATATTATTCATGCACATGAACATATTCAAGAGCTTATTAAGAGCATATTCAAGAGCTTATCAAATATTAAGAATTTTCAGGCAAATCTTAATATCCATACACTTCTGGTCATTCTTAAGTAATTACTTGTCATGTGTTTTGACATAATTCCAGTATTGTTATGCATCCCAGAATGAACTCTTAATGTATACGGCCAAAAAGCCATCAACAAATGGCTAAATGACACAAAACAAGTTTTACCACTTGGCCAAGGTGGAATTTTAAAAAGGTGACCAAATAAAAAACTGCTCCACTCCAGATTGCTTACAATCTTTCGAAATGTACTTCCAGCTTCAGCATACATCATTAGAAGGGGGTGTTCTAGTCTTTAAACCAAGAAATCTCACTTTAGAGGCTACTGCTACTCAGTTGAAGGAGGTGAGCTGGCATGTTTCCAACAGATGTAATGATGGTTCCATTTTTCATTTTGGCTGGAGATCAGTTTAAAATTAACAAAGAACTTGACTGGAAGCCCAATAAGATGGGGAGTGGTGGGGGGACAGGTCAGAATTGATGGACATTTGATCGCATTCGTCCAGGTTCTTCCAAGTTCCTGCTATCCATGATAAATAACTTCATCAGCTGCCTTGGGGACAGCCTGATTCATGCTGCTGCACGGTTTGCCTCGTCACCTTCATTCACTTGCCTTCAGAAAAAACACCCTTGAGACACAGCACAACCAGAGTGATGGGCTCGTGCCAGAGATCAAGTCAAAGCCATGATGTTATTCGCAATAACACATTCCCTCTAGTGCCCTAACAAGTAAAACAAAATGTAAGGAAAGAAGCAAATGTAGGTAAAGAAGAGCCCAACATTGCTTCCAGGATTCTGCACTTCAGCTGGTTCTGTATGTTTTTAGTACTGGAAATTTTCTCAGCCAAAAATAGTCCTTCTACCATAAATGGCATGTCGCCCTGCAACAAATAATGCGGTGCAACAAAGTGGCAAATAAGGACAATGTTGCATTCCAATCCAGTGCACAGCCACAGGGTAAACACACTTTTTCTCATGTTCTAAGAGGTAATTGCACAGTTTAATTTGTATGTATGAACATTGTGTGGATAACAACAAGTACTTGATATTATGAGAGCTGGTTAGAAGAGCACAGATTTGGTTCCAGATTCCTGCTTGATGCCTCTAGTCATTACGTGGAGTAAATTTCCATGAGCATATATATATATATATAGACACCTTGCCTCACTAAAACAGAACTTAATGATGTAATCAAAACATATTTGCTAAAACCAGTGTATTACTCGTAAAACATGTCTTCGTTTTGGCCAAAGCAAAACGGAACACTTTGGGAAGAGTGGAGTTTTCGGTCTTTGACAAAGAAAACCATACAGGTGTGTAAATTGTACATGATTGAGAAGTGAAGGAGATGTTGGTCACTCATGCTGAGGATATTAACAAAACTTTCATAGCAAACATGGCTGCAGGCATCCTGGTAAAATGCCTTTCAGGGCTGCAACTCTGAATGACACAAAGCAAAGGTAAAGTCAGCAATCTCTTAGGCTTTTCAAGGCCCTAAGAAACTTGATCCCCCTCCTCTAAACTGCATCTCTGGAGCTTCAGCCAAAGTAATGTTAAGCTTTCACACACACCCCTTAATTCCCCTCACAATCAGGTTAACCTCACAGCTCCTCTGTCAAGTTTACTTACTTAATAAGTTACTGATGAAAACTGTAAGCTTAATTTAGCAGCAATTTAAACTCATATATGATGTCATCACGAGAAAGCTCACACTAATTAGGTCACAACAGTGTGATTTCTACACACAAATAATGGAGTATACTATCTCTAGGATGCTGTGTACCCTGTGGGTGAATCTCAGAAGACCTGAAAACTGTGTATAGTGCATGACTTACATAGTGCAATACATAGGGAGTACAGAGCCATTTGAGTCTCAACCATAAACAGCTAGCATAGCCAGCCAATAGTGACAATGGAGCTAGAAGATTTTAAAATTTTTTTGGTCAAATTTGAGACAGTTTTAAGACAGTTGTGCTCAGTTTTTGCTGCTGAAGTAATGCTGTGTTTGAGACCTTTTCAGCACTCTTAGGGGCCCTTTGAGGGCTACAGAGGCCTTAAACATTAGAACATGAGCTGGACGGATCCGTTCCGGAAGTGCAACAAGTAGTAAATTGTCGCCATACCACAAAACAGCTCCGTATATGGAAGGTTCCCTGGTTTTTCTTGGTGCTCGAGGTGTCAGACATAATGCTGAGCTTTGTTTGGTGATTCTATGTCACGTAGAACCAAGTTATTGTAATAAAAAAAACCATGTAATAATAATAACCGCTACTGGGGTTTTAAAAACAGCTTCACATACAGAACAAAAATGAACAAATTTCTTTAATTTTAGATCTTAGAAACAAGCAGAAAAACCACAAGACCTTTGAACCCGGGAGAACTCTCAGGATTGTCTTCGCCCACAAGTGGGAGGGGAAAACCCACAGAGGGAGGGGCTCCGGAGAGCAGCCGAGTGGCGGCGCACCAAGAGAAAAAGTAGCAAACGGCAAGCATGTAGGAGAACAAACACCAGTTCTAGACTGTTTTACACCTGTTACATTTGTTGAAATCATTTTTACTAATGCACTATAAATTACAACGCATTTGCTTCTACGTGACCTAGGAACACCAAACAAGGCTCAGCATGGCGCCTGGCACCTTGGGGGAACTTACATTTAAGTAGCTGTTTTGCTGTATTATGGCAATTTACTATTGGTTGCACTTCTGGCCGCTCACATTCTAAGCTCTGATGTCTTTAGTAAGCTGCGCCACAGCAACATTACAGTCATAATATTTCTTCAATCAGACTTTTTCCAAATTATTGTGAGAACACTGAACTCGTCCTACGCACCCAGGGAGAGTGAGGCCTCCTGGTCTCTTGGACTCCAGGACACAGATGGTTGTGGAATCATCAAGGGATCAACTCGTGATCCTGATAGAACCAGTGCTTAGACACTTGCACTAACAAGTGAGTGATGATACGATTCTACACATAGAACTAGTGCAGATTTAGATAAAAAAGCCTTGATAGCTGCATGTATAGAACCATTAAAAAAACAAAAAGTCAATTAAACCTCAGTTTGTACTTTATTAGTGATATGGTTATAGCTGTCCTAGCAGCTATCAAGGCTTTTTTTCTAACTCTGCACTAGTTCTATGTATGCACTTAAATGAGTGATGATATGGCTCTATAAAAATGCCTTGATATTTGCATATACAGCTATAACCATATCACTTAAAAAAAACAAAACCTAAGCTGCAGGAATCACCAAGTCAGCTTTACAGTTGCACTTTTTTGTGGTCATAGCTGTCCTTGAAACTATCAAGGCTGTTCTTCTAACTCTGCACTAGTTATGTGTATACACTTAAATGAGTGATGATATGGTTCTATACATAGAACTAGTGCGGAGTTTGAAAAAAGCCTTGATAGTTGCAAGAACAGCAACTATCTATCTAAAACAAAACTGCACATGTGAAGCTGACTTGCTGCTTCCTGTAGCTTGTTGGGCTAAAGTCCAGCATGTTGGTATACAGTGGTACTGACTTAGATTTTCATTTTGCTGCATTTCCAATTAGAATGTTTAGATGGGGAGAGGGGGTATGGGTCTCATTTGTCAGGTAAGTTCCTGAAATGTCCTTGCCCTTCACAGAACATTCTTTAGATTAGAACATTGCTTTTTAAAAAATGGCCACCCAGTGTTCAACTCAAGTCACTCATAGTAGTAAAGGAGACATTGAAGGTGCTTTGGATTTGCACCGGTTGCTGGATTGCTTGAAACTAAAGTGCTGAGGAGGCTTCTATTAAACCCTGAAGGCTTCGCATGCAAATATCAGAGAGAGAGAGAGAGAGAGAGAGAGAGAGAGAGAGAGAGAGAGAGAGAGAGAGAGAGAGAGAGAGAGAGAGA
>JBBIGA010043099.1:0-13289 GCA_037576975.1 Alestes dentex
AGAGAGAGGACAGTTATACTGAGTGATGGGGAGAGGGAGGACCACCCTACCCACCCAGAGAGAGAGAGAGGACAGTTGTACTGAGTGATGGGGAGAGGGAGGACCACCCTACCCACCCAGAGAGAAAGAGGACAGTTATACTGAGTGATGGGGGAGGACCACCCTACCCACCCAGAGAGAGAGAGAGGACAGTTGTACTGAGTGTGGGGGAGAGGGAGGACCACCCTACTCACCCAGAGAGAGAGAGAGGACAGTTATGATGAGTGATGGGCGGAGAGACAGAACAGCCCTTTTTCCAGCCTCCATAGCCATCGTCGTTACTTAAAGTTCCTACTGATAACACCAATGATGTCAAAAGATGGGTAAGACATGATTTATTTATTAATGCATTCCTCACTTAAAACACTGTACACATACCACTATCATACAATGAAATGTCTTTTGGCAGCTGTGAACTTTTCTTCTGACCTGCTTAGAAATTACTCGCAGTGTAGAGAGTGGAATACTGTAGCACCAGTGCAGGACACTTCTAGTGATCATAAAAAAACATCAAAAAAGCTCTCCCTCTCACACGGCTTCATCCACACGACCACGCATGGCTGTGAACCTACAGCCACCTTCAGGGTAGGAGGGCTTCTCAGCACAACATGCAAGTCACTCACATAGTGTATTCTCACACACGTTTAAAGACCATCTCAGATTTTTCGAGGGGTACAACCTTGGAGCAGCTGGAGATTAAAGGCATAGGAGCAAAAGTGACCTCGGCTCGCACGCTGATTTTGATGCACAGCAGAATTAAATAATTTGACTTACGCACACCAAATTTGAACCAATGATCGTAAGAACAGGCTCCTCAAGGGTTCCTTTCATTAGGACAGAACATTTACATTAAGATTATCGAAACTTTAAAAAGGATCTCCACACCAAATTAAAAGGTTAAACTGGTTATATTTATGTTGGAGACATGACGTCTGATTCCATTCACCATAACAAAAAAAAAGTCTGTACAATGAACAAATTATAGGAGAATTTTGAAAAAGTGGTGGATTCCCCTTTAACTACACTCCAAAAGCTGCTACAGAACCCAGTATGAAGAATCTTTTAAAGGTCATATAAAGCTTCTATATCAGTTTAAGGTTTCTTGAAACTAGGTGGAGTTTTTTTTTTTAGACATATAAAAGGTTTTTCACACTCAAGTCTCTCACAAAAAATACTTATCCTTTGGAAGCCTCTTTAAGGAACCTAAAATGGTTCTTGGATGGGATCATGCAAAGAACCCTTTTATAGCACCCTGATTTTTAAGAATGGTGGACTGTTTATACTGTCACTGACTGTTAGAAAATGTTTAGTTAAAAAGAGGTTCTTCTATGATCACAATCCTTCTAAAGAACCAATTTTGGCAGCTTTATATATAGGAGTGTATGTAAGTGTAACGCTCTCTCAAGTTCGAGGAGCTCTGATGGACCAGCGTGAGCAGTGGTAAGACTGTACTTGGTCGTGTGAGCTGTCTAAAGTGTGTGTGTGTAGTTTTCTGTGTGTTCCCTCAACACTTTCCAGCACTAACGTCAACAAAACATTTCCCCTCAGTGTGTTAACACACCCACACACTGCATTTACCACTAAACGCCTCATAGACAACAACGTAAAAGGGACATCTTTAGGCCGCTTGGGCTGAGCCATGCCAATAAAATACACACACACACACACACACACACACACACATACACTATTACTCTCCATCTGGAAAATCCTCAGGGCAACTGAGGCGCCCGTCTCAGAACCTGTGTTTGGTGTGTTCTCTCAGGAACTCTCGTGGTTTAGGAGTGAGTGTAGTGTTGGGCAGTGGAGGCAGGATGCTGCCGGTGTCCTCAGCGTGTTAGAACAGGGTGCACCTCCTTCCCGGTTTCTTGGCGGGTGGAGGACAGAGGACGGCACGGATGGCCTCATCGAAGACGGTCTTCAGGCCACGCTGAGTCAAGGCCGAGCATTCCAGGTACTTCACAGCACCTAGACCGAAACAGATGAAGGAGGTGAACACAGCGGTCCGCTCCATGATGTTGTGCTGAGCTCATGTAGAACCGTGCTTTCTGACACTCTTCAAAACTAACAAGAACCTTTCACTGAGAGAGAATGTTTGCATTAAGTGAAGATTCTTAAAACTTTAAAAAGGTCCTTCGCACAAAATGAAATAGTCGATATAAGTTACAATAACGGCTATATTTGTACTGAGGACGTGACGTTTGTCTTCCATTCACCACCAGCGTAAAGAAATCGAAGTCTCCACAATGAAAAATTTGTTAGTATAACTTTTTTTATGATTAAATGTGTTTAAATCAGAGATATATGAGCCTCTAACTGAAAACTGCACAAAATCAATCAAGTATGCTTAAAGGAGAACACTTATAGCTAATTCTGGTGGGTTCTAAAGGGTTAACAAAAGATAACGCTTCAAAACACAAGCTAAGGAAGAGAATACCAACATAAGGAGTATTTTGTCATGCCGGATTCCAGGTGAAGTAGTGCTTCATAACTGCTTGTGTGGGAGATTTAGATGTTAGTTATGGTCTGAACTGGAACTTTGGATGTTAGTCAGGGTCTAAACTGAAGATGTGGATGTCAGTCATGATCTGAACTGTAGATGTGGCTGTTCGCTACATGCAGCAAAATGGTCTGTAAAATATGTTCATTTTACTGAACTAGATTCAAAGACCCGAGTCGGTCAAAAGGTCCAAAACACCCATCGCTATGACGTGCATTCCCAGTGGCATCTGCAAAGTGAATGTTTTTCAGGTTGTGTTTCTACATCACATTCGAAAACACTGTCTGCCATTCACATTGTGAGAAAATTACATTGCAAATGGGCCAATAGAAATGTAAAAAACTTAGAATAGTTGGAAAGATGACTGGTTCTCAGTCCGAACTTAGTGGATGGATAACAGACTGCAGGCTACAAATAGTATAATGGTCTAAGGCAGTCCAGGCCAGTATAATGGTCACAGGATGCTCAGAGCAAATTATTAGTTAAGCTGGAACAGGATATGGGGACGTGAGAGCGTTGGAGCTCCAGAGACAATCAGCCAGGGCAGTAGTCTTGCATAAGTCCAGCTTTTATTGTTTCTGGCGAGCTCTAAAGCGCCGCTCAGCTTTAGGACAGTGGCCCAGAGTAACGCACGCACCACAAAGGAGCCCTCTGTTCCAGCAGATGGGTGGCTCTCTTCGTGGAGGCCACTTAGTTTGCCAAACATCTTTGGGACTCCTCCTCGTCCTTCCTCACACTTTAGACAATGGGCCTCTGTGTTCCGCATAACAAGCTGAAGCACATGACAGCAAACCCATAAAGCTACTCACTCTGGCACTGTTTCCTGAACCTCCGGCCTGTTTTAAGAGACAAGCCCTCTACATCCCTAACGCAACAGGTCACATAAGGCTTTCTGTGTTCGTTCGGGCTGTGGTGCATGGAGATGTTTCGTGTCTGTTTACAATCTTGATCTTTACCTTGGTCTTGCACCAGCTGTAATTTCAGCCATAATGGCTGATTACACTTTTGTACAAGTTTGTACCTATGTTTGTGAGTAAAGCCTTACTGGTCAGAACTGTAGATATGGATGTTAGATCTGATTTGAGATAAAAGAGATAAAAGCTATGATCTGACCCGGAGATGTAGATGTTAGCTATCGTCTGACCTGGAGATGTAGGTTTTAGCTATGGTCTTAACTGGAGATGTGGATATTAGCTATGGTGTGAAGTGGAGATGTGGATATTGGCTATGATCTGAACTGGAGATGTAGATGTTAGGTATGGTCTGAATTGGAGATGTAGATTTTAGTTATGGTCTAAACTGAAAATGTGGCTATTAGCTATGGTCTGAACTGGAGGTGTAGATGTTAGGTATGGTCTGAACTGGAGATGTGGATGTTTGCTGTGTTCTGAACTGGCCTGCAAAAAAGATTTGTTAATTTCACTGAACTAGATTCAAAGATGTGACCCAGTAAAAAGACCCAGACCTCCCATCACTACGACAGGTATTTCCAATGGGATCTGCCAGTACAACGAGCCTCACAGGCCAAACTTGTCCAGTTTTTGTGAGAGGAGATTTCGGAAACCTTTTTTGCTCAGGAAAAAGCAGTGTGAAGACCACTGCTTCCGCCTAATCCTGTCCTTTAATGCTTGGGTTCTCTCTCTGACCCCCACCATCAATGCTCTTACCGATCTCTCTGGCCATGGCCAGGCCCTGGGGGTAAGTGATGGGTGAGAGCTTTTTGTCCCGCAGCCTCTCGATGGTGTCTTTATCGTCACGTAGGTCCAACTTGGTGCCTACCAGGATAATAGGCGTGTTGGGGCAGTGATGTCTCACCTCTGGATACCACTGTGCCATGCGCAGAAGACTGGATTAGCATTATTCAGGACTATTCAATCATTAACAGACATAAAGAAAACAAAACATCCAAACATGACTAACATACTGCTTCGACTGTGGTCTGGCCAAGAAATAACAGTAAAAAAAATATCTAAACACAAACCTTTGCACGGACATTCTCAAACGATGCTGGGCTCACCAAAGAGAAGCATATTAAGAACACATCCTGGGACAAAATACATGAACAAGTCAAGTCAAGTCAAGGAAAGTTTATTATCATAAACAAGGTCTTTAAAGGAAAAGTGCTTTAAAGGAATATTATTATAAAGGATAAGTAAAGTAATATAAATTATTATTATCAAAAATATTAATAAAACATAAAAGTGTGATGGAAGTGCAGATAAGAAGGCAGAGGAGAATAGCAGTTTTTAGCAGCTTTTTAAAGCTACTGTTGGTGCAGATCTGATATTGATGGGCAGTTGGATAGACAGCATAGTGGATAAATACCATTTCACCATGTTTAGTTTCAGCTCTTTTCATCACTAGCTGGCCAGCTCCTGCAGATCTAAGAGACCTACTAGGAGTATATACATATATGGGTCACACATCTTAACAATTGAATTCAGGTGTGGCCCTTACTTCCAATGAAGTCAACGCCATGCTTCCAACATTTTTGACACGTTTTGGGGAACAAGCTTTTCTATTCCAGCATGCGCCCCCCCTCATGTTAAAGTTTATGTATTTTAATGCAATGTCATTAAACTCCCTGCTGGTGTAATAGTCAGGTGTCCCAATACTTTTGCCAGTGTGGTGTACCAGAGATGTATTTAGGGCCCAAACCACTGATTGACTTGTACACAATGAGTAATAACTGAAGTTAGTTCTATACCGAAGTGTAAAATAAGCACCACAGTCTTCAAATGATAGAATTTTGAGGCCTGAGAGGCTCAAATACACACCGTCTGTGGATACGAGAGGGGCCGGAGGCGGTCATAGTCCTCCTGTCCTGCTGTGTCCCACAGGCCCAGATTGACTGGCTTCCCGTCCACCATCACGTTGGCGGAGTAGTTGTCAAACCTGCATAAAGAGTGGTCTCCGTCAGGTCAGGGTTTGAAGACATGGCGTGTGGAGGACGGACCTGGAATTTGCTTTTGGCATTCCGAAATCTGAACTGCATTTCGAATCACTGACCATAAACATGCGAGCATTTATTTCTGTGGTGAGCGTAAGCGTTTCGATTCTGTCACCACATTCCAAATCACCACCAATAAACATTCACTCCAGGCAACGAAAGGAATGAGCACATAGTTCATTAGACCCCCAGAGCGTCCCACTGGCTCCTGCATGCGAATGCTAATCAAGCGCTGACCTGAGGTCAGATTCCTGAATACTAAAGGAGCATGTCTCTTATTCCGCTTCACATTCGAATATCGATGCAAATCAGCGGAACGGTGTGTGGATTAAAACAGTATTTCTTCAGCTCATAGTTCCAGATACAAGATAGTCCTGCTACATGACAGTGATTCCAAACTTCAGAAATGGGATTTAGGAAAAGCAGGAAATTGGTGAAAATTTCATTGTCTGGGTTCTCTAGAGATGGATCAGATAAAGACATGAGTAAACAGGCTGGTGGGATTCAAATCAGGATTAGAACCTGAGGGTACTCACACTGTGGGGATATATTCTCCAGGGAAGGCATTGGTGGTGTAACTGATCAACAGACAGTTCTTACCCACAGCCCTGAGAGAGAGAGAGAGAGAGAGAGAGGGAGAGAGAGAGAGAGAGAGAGAGAGAGAGGGAGAGAGCGGAGAGAGTTGGGCGAGAGGAGAGAGAAAGAAAAAAAGACGAGCGAGAGGAGAAAGGGGGAGAGAGAGAAAGAAAGAAAGAAGAGAGTAAGAGGAAAAGGAGGGGGAGATAGGAGAGAAAGATAAAAAGAAAGGGGAGAGTGAGAGGAGAAAGGCAGAAAGAGGAAAGAAAGAAAGAAAGAAAGAAAAAGAAAGAAGAGAGAGGAGAAAGAAAGAAAAAGAAGGAAAGAAAGTGGAGAGTGATAGGTGAGAGGAGAAGAGAAAAAGAGAAAGGGAGAAGAGAAAAAATGAAAGAAAGAAATTAAGGTAGAAAGAATGAAAGACAGAAAGAGATAAAGATAGAAAGAAGGAAAGAAAGAAAGAAAGAAAGAAAGAAAGAAAGAAAGAGGAGAGTGAGAGGAGAGAGAAAGTTAGCTAAATGATTGTTAAACCTTTTCCAAGCAGTTGTCCCACACACAGATCACTACTGAACTGCAGTGTCTTTTTGGTGGGTCTCCTTTAAAACCCCTTGGTCCAAGCACAGGCTGAGTGCGTGTCTGGGAACCGCGAGCTCCCCGCTCTTAGTGCTCTTACTGCATTAATGATAAAATATACATTATGATTCTAAGTGGAAGCTGGGAAGTCACGGCATTTACACAAGTCAACTAAAATACATTAGCATGTGTCCTGCCAGGACTAGTAGTTGGTGTCTCTCTCTGAGTGTGTGTGTGTGTGTGTGTGTGTGTGTCAGTGTCCCAGATTCACACCGCCCAAGGCCTCACTCCCTCTGTCCTTCCTGCTATGCGGAGAATGGAGGAGTGGGGGGGCGCTTGCACAGGGACAGTCCAGGGAGACACACATTTACTCTCTCTCTCTGTCTCTCTCTCACACACACACACACACACACACACACACACACACACACACACTGACAGCAGAAGAGAGAGTGGTAGCCCTTCAGAATAATATCTGGACTACAGTGTATATATATACACTTATTAGGGGTGCCACACGATTAAAAAAAAATAGTCTAATTAAATACAAGCTCTGTGATTAATTAATCTCGATTAATCACACAGTTTTGCTGTAAAAGTATTTAAAAAATGAAATGAATTTTGACATGAGTGAATGAATAATCAACATTACAGACTTTCAACGTCCCTTATTTAATAACTGTTTGCGCACTGTTCATGTGCAGTAATGGGCACAGCAGTCAAAAATATGACCTAAAATGCTGAGGGAAAAAAATCAAAAATGCTTCAGCAAGAACAACGATAGAACTAAGTCCATCTGCTGGGTGCAGTTTAAGACAACGTACTTACAAGCACGGGCGTCAGAAGCATTTTACTGTGGGCGTCTCACAAGTTTCACTCATAGGTCAACCCTAATATAATAGTTCCTGTGTTCTGATTAATTATGCTGCCTTGTCGAAAAATGCCCCCTTTAAGTTTATGCAACTCATACAGTTTATAGTCAGTTTATGACACCGATAATGATGAGAAATATGCACATAATATGCAGAATCAGAGAAAATATATTTGATTTAAATGAGAATAGCCTAGATAGATAGATAGACATTTAGAGGTGCATAGAGCCAGTTTATACAGTCAGGTTCTAACACTGAGAAGTGCTACCCTGAAGCAGGACACAGGCTACTTCAAATCGTGCCGTGCTTCCAGCTTGTGGTGATTCTGAACAGTGCTGATGTTTCCTAGCTTCAAACAGCATTCTGCAAACTGCAGAATCAGAATCAGAAAACTTTATTGATCCTAAATGAAATTGCTTATGTAATGACTGCAAAGACACAGACTCCAGAGTAGCGACACACTCACATGCCCCTAAACTGTGCACTGAAGACAGCGTGTAGGAGCAAACAAGTACATGCACAAGCCGAAAGTAACAATTAAAAGACCTTTTATGATATTAATCACCAGTGACCCGAACGCAAGACAGCACAGATAAACCAGTGTCCCACGCAAGACAGCACAGACACCCCAAGACTGGTAGCACTGAATCCCAAGACTGCGCAGAAAGGCACCGTAGCACATCTCGATGGGTAGCATGTTTCGTCAGATCACCTGACCGGGTTAAAGTCACGTGGTGCGATTAATCCAAGATCATTTTTTAACGCGTTATTTTTTTCTGTGTTTAATTGATCGAAATAACGTGTTATACTAATATATATTTTTGGACTGGGGATGTTAACGCGCTGTCATCGCGTTAACGCATTATTCACTTAACGCTGACAATTATTTTATCATGCGTTAATGCAGGTTTTTTTTTATTCCTCTTATTTTTAAAGTTCGTTGCTTTTTTGTGCTCGTGAGTGCGCGCAGCACGCATATATAATGGACAAAAGTAATGGGACGGATTTGATTCCATTAATGCTTAAGTTGAGATTTACGAGAAATATTTGAACTGCAGCTGTGTATAACTGTGTTAAAGGGAACACTGCTGTTAAAAAGCTTCTTATTTGTTTCAAGTTTTTGCAAACCAAATGTTTTGGGGTTTTTTTTTGCACTTTTGTTCATATAGCAATACTTAAAAAAAAGTTCGTAATACACAACTTTTGAATTACTTATTATATAATTATTATATATCATATAATTATGCATATAGCAATGCGATTAATCACGATTAAAAAAAAATTAAAAACCCAAGGTCCTGCATATCACAAATGTTGTCAATTTGTTATACATATGGTAGACCTGATATAATCTCAAATACTGTATATTACGATATAACGTCAGTATGTTAAGAATGTATCAAATATAGATACCTCTCTCTTTCTGTATTATATATACATATTATAAAGAGAGAGAGAGAGAGAGAGACACAGAGAGAGAGAGACAGAGAGATACAAACACATTAAATCTCTGCATCGCTGGCTGAACTGATGTCATTGATCCCATCTGTCTAACTGGGGGCACTAATCAGTGTTATTGAGCAGGGGGGTCTCAGGCGGTGCGGGGCCCCTGACCGAGCAAAAACACCAACCGAGTGAAGCTCGGCTCACACTGATTAACACACACCTCTATGTTTTACTGAGGGTCCTTTCAGTAGTGTTTATTCTGATGATGCTCTCTCTCTCTCTGTTCACAAGATCAGTGTCACTCACCCGTCACCGACCACCACGCATTTAATGGCCTGCATGTTTAAATCAGCGCTGTATCTTCACGAAGCCCGTGTTTCCACGCGTGTTTGAATTATTTCAGGTTTAAACGGAGATGAATTTCCACACACTCGGTCCCAGCCCTCCCGGCCGACTCGGAGCAGCGGCGGAAACCTCCGGAAAGTGCCGAGTGGCTTAAAGGGCCTATCCTCCCATTGTACGTTAAAGGGATGGTTTCACTGTGACGTTAAGATTAAAGTCAAAATACATTATGTGGACAAAAGTACTGGGACACACGTTTCTCACTTGAAGGGGAGCCTTAATGCTTCAGCATACCGAGGCATTTTAGACAAAGCCACGCCCCAGTGCACAAAACAAGCTCCATAAAGACGTGGATGTGTTTGGCGTCGAAGAACTTGACTAACTGGCACAGAGCCCTGACCTCAGCCCCATCCAACACCTTTGGGATGAACTGGGACAGAGATTGTGAGCCAGGACTTCTTGTCCTACATCAGTGCCTGCCCTCATAAATGCTGTATAGAATTAATGGGCACGAATTCCCACAGAAACTCCAAAATCTTGTGGAAAGCCTTCCAAGAAGAGTGGAAGCTGTTACCACTGCAAAGGGGTACCAGCTCCACATAAAAGTCTACGTATTTGAATGCAGTGTCTTTTAAGTCCCTGTTGGTGTAATGGTCAGACGTCCCAATACTTTTGTACATGTAGTGTAGCTCCTCTTCACACCAGCTAAGAATAAAACCTCACTGCCTATTTAGCGACAAGCCAATTTTACAATATTCAACCCAGTTTTGGTGTCCAGAAGGACTGCTTTGGCTTTCAGGTGTTTGATTAGACACAAGACAGCACATTCTCTTTTTTGTAAACATTTTAATGTACAAAACATTACAAGGAATAAAATAGGTATAAAATGCTTAAAAAAATAAAAAGGGACACTGCCTGCAGACGACACACAGAATTTCATCCAGCTTTGAGAAAAGTACAGATCAAATATAGATTGGTAGCATTTGTTCTGATAAAACCTCGCTTGAGTTTGTTATCCTGAGATTAATACAAAAAAAATAATAATTCATTCACATTGAAGAGAATAATACCACACCAAAATATATGGATAAATTTATGATCGCCAGCATTCAGATTGGGTTTGAAGGTCCTAAAGAGACTCACCATGTCAGAATTGTTCACAGTGGTGGTGAATGGAACCAGACATCTGCACCTCACATTTCATTTCACTCTTCACAAAATGGTCATGAATGCCCTGTCTGATACCTGAGACATTGTTTTATCAGACTTTTGAGAACCTTTTGGCCTAAGACTAAAACCCACTCATGGTGGAGGGAAACGTGCAAAAAAAAAAAAAAAAAAAGGGGTTCAGTCGGATTTACTATTTTACAACCATTAACATTCCATATAAACACTCAGAAGATACGTGTAGCTTCACAAGGGTTTTGGAAATTTGTGATGGAGAAGTGATGTCTGGTTTCTTTCACCACCACTTAGGAAATCTGAGTCTCTACAATGAACCATTTTACAGAAAACCCACTCTGAATGACCGTTTACTCTGATTTATGGGGGATTATTATTTAAAAGAACCAAAACAAAACTCAAAGCCAGCTCAAGCCGATCTGTGGATGACACCCTGTGGTTAAAACCAGAAAAAATTCAGAATTATAGTGTCCAAACACACACACACACACACACACACACATTTAACCGATCCTAACAACCAGCCAGGAGTATTTATTGAACAGATAAATTAAAGTCCAGCTGATGTTAGAGGAAGTGCATGATTGTGTCTGTTGTTAGTCTGGGTCACTTTTTGGGGCTGTAATGACCCAGTGGTGAGCCCTGGACGTAGGTAAGGATCGCATTCTGAAGGAAGCTGGCTCTCTGCGCCTCGTCCTCACGCATGCGCTGAATCTCACCCTCCTTCATGCGCAGACGCTCCAGTAGAGACGATATCTCACTCTCTTTGTCCAGAAGTGCCTCGCGGTGGGAGGTAGCAAGTACTGCTCCGCAAAAACAAACAAAGAAAATGAATGTAATGTACTGAGAAAGCAGCATAGGCCTCAACTTCTGTGTTATTTTAAACACAATATGACTGTATGTTGCTGTGGTTCTTTAAAAGGCCTCTATGAATAATAAACTTTTGGTTGGAAAATGTAAAATTGCTTATTATTCCTTACACTAAGTTATGTCTAATACACTTGCTTATGTGGTTTCTGAAACTGTAGGATTCACTGTTATCTATTAACATGAAAAACATTTTCAGGCTACTTCCTAACCCACTTCTGTCCATTTATACAAATAACAGTATGTCGACTACAGGGGAGAAATGAGATTTTAGGGCAAACTGTTGCTTTAAGCTAGAGGAAAAGGGAGCTGAGGACTAGTTTCCTGATGTCCCAGCTCCAAGTAAACCTGTCAGTTAACTTGTAGATTTTAAAAAGGAAATCGTAAGGACTTTAGGTGACCAGCCCTGAACTGAACTATTAAGCCCAGTCCAAAACGGCAAGACAGTGTTTTTAAGGCCTGAGACACCTGAGGAAGTTTCTGGTCTCTCCGGTGATCCTAGGACTTTTTACTTTCGTGCTGTAGAAAGTGTCCTGCCTCAGAAGTGTCCTGACTCCCATACAAAGCTGTTTCCAAACCTCCTGGTCTGGAAACAGCTTTGTATGGGACATTAAGGACCTACAGAGAGTGATCCTGCACCAGATCAGCTCTACTGTCTCTGCAGGACATTTACACCAGGAGATGCAGGACCAGAGCCACCAGGATCATCAGAGACTTATCTCACCCAGTAACTAACTGTCTGACCTGCTGAAATCAGGAAACACTTCAGGAGTGTTACGACCAAAACAGCGAGGCTCAGGAGGAGCTTCTATCCTCAGAACATAAGTTCCTTAACCAGGACCAACACAAAACATTAACTGTTCATTATAACACAAACTGAACTCTCTACCTCACTGTATCCCACCTATACATCACCAGCAAACCAGTACACTGCACTTAAGAGCACATAGATATTCATTCTGTTACATTTGGCACACATACTTTTTTGTATACTTTAAATTACCTTTGTTTAGGCTTTCCAAATTTCTCTTTAATGGAAATTCATTGATAACTTTATTGTGAGTCAACTCAGGGGTACATTTTCCTGCATGCTGCACTCATGAAACATTGTATGTGACAAATAAAAAATCTTGAATCTTCCCCACCCAAGAGACAGCCATGGTTTTATCTCTGTGCCATTACCCTTCATTTCTCTTTCCAGAGCAGCAATCTTCTCCTTCAGGCCGCTCTGGGCCGTCCTCTCGGCCTGAAGGTGGCCGATCTGCTCCTGCAGCTCCACCCTGACCCGCGTCACCTCTGCCATCTTCTCCTGCTCCTTCCCCGCCAGCTCCTAAACGATATAACAGCAAAACAGCATCATGATGGAAGTGTGGCAGCTGTGTTGCCTTATATGACACCTTAAATTGCACAAGACAGTCCTTTTTGATCGCACAGTGAATTAGTATGCCCCCACTTTAACATCTTTGGTTGAAGATTTACTTTAAAGTGACAATTTGAGAGAGAGAGAAAAAAAAACCCAAAAAAAACAGCTGGAGTCTGGAGATTGCTTCTTCAGTTTCAGCACTTAACTACAAAGCTAATGTAGCTAACATAATAGAAGCTTGTGTACACCAATTACATTTATGTTTACGACTGCGGCATTTAGCAGACACTCTTATCCAGAGCGACGTACATCAGTGCTTAAGTAACAATTAGCCCTGTGCTTAGGCTTGCTTGGGCCCAAATCACGCAAAACTACATTTCACTTGCCTTTTTAAAAAATAAACAGTACGAAAGGAACTGAAGCCATTTTTTTTGTAATGTCACTGAAACACATTTGCAGTGTAAAGTGACCATTCTGTCATACGTGAACTCACCACAGCACACAATGTGAACAGCACAAAATTCTTCCTCTGCATTTAAACCCATTCACCAAGTGAAGCAGCGGGCAGCCAGGAACACAGCG
>JBBIGA010043185.1:0-13281 GCA_037576975.1 Alestes dentex
CCACGTCTTTATGGAGCTCGCTTTGTGCACTGGGACACAGTCATGCTGGAACAGAAAAGGTTCTTCCTCAAACTGTGCCTAGCCCAAACCCTGAAAACCAGGTTTGTCCCAATACTTTTGTCCATAGAGTGTGTGTGTATGTAGGTGTGTTTATATGTATATGCATACATTTATACACACTCTACTGAGCAAAGGTCTTGAGCCTCAGACTTTCTTGAAGTTTGATGTGGTCTTGAGGAGCAGTGCTCCAGGCTGTATACAGTACAGTAAGCATGAAAATAAACCCTCAAAAAAAGAAAGAAACAACAAGGCAATGCTGGCGTGCACGTGCCTACGTGGCTCCGCCCCCTCCTTTCAGAAGCTATAGGCTCCCGAGGCTTCCTATATGACCAAGGTCCAGTACTCTGTGTTCCTCCAGCCCCTGCCACTCCACACACAGCCCTCTGAACACGGAGCACTCTGTCTGGGGTAAGAAACACACAACTTTCTCTCTCTTCTTATTTTTCTCTTTTTTGGCCCCAAATTTACACTGCCATTCATTGAAAACGGCTGAGCGCGCGCCTCGCGTTTTGTCGACGAGGAAGATCTCAAAAGATCAAAGAAGGAGAGGAGCTTTCAGCACTCAGGTCTTCATCCAGGACACAGTCAGAACCACATACAGGACACAGTCAGGACACCATCAGGTCTTTATTCAGGTTCACACTCAGGTACACATGCAAAACACACTCAGGTCTTCTACCAGGACCCGTTCCAGTGAGAAGATCTTCATCCTCAGTTCTGTAATGTTTTCTCAGCTTCACTGAGGACGTTTGGGCTCTTTCTCCACTCATTAATCCAGATTATGGAGATTACAGGATCTGATTTTTTTTTAACAGCAGTCCATGAAGTGAAGTGGTCCCAAATAGATCCGAATAAGGGTCTATAGGAGGAGGAGATGTGTGTGTGTGTGTGTGTGTGTGTGTGTATACGCTTTAGTGTTGCAGCACTGGAGAACGAGTTTTTTGTACGTGTTTAAAGTATTTTTTAAAAACTATTTTTATGCGTTTTTTTTTACTCGAGTTTTCAGAATAAACCCGCTACACCATTTAAGGTGGACTGTAATATTTAAATAATTTCGATCTTTGTTGTTTTAGTGCTAAAACCTCTTTAACCGAACTCTTGTGCAGTTTATTTTTTCCTTACTTTTTGTTTGAGTGTTTTATTGTTATGAGTGCTCTAATCATATTTATGCTGCACCATTTAAGGTGGACCGTTATGTCCAGTTTGGGGACAAAATTAGTCAGTTTAATACATGAATTAATACATTTAATCAATTATATTGGATTATATTTGAAATGTTTCTGTTTCAGTACCTGGCCTCTTATCCGTTTAAAGGTCCTGTGTGTTTTAGAGTACTCAATTGTTTAATGTGGAACTTTAAATTCGAATCTGATGCAAAATTTATCAGTCCTTATTCTGTGTAATAATTTAAATATTTTGTTTTAGAACTAAGAACTACTTCTTTGTGTTTTAGTGACGTGATTAATCTGAACTGTATTTAAATACTGCAGAATTTAAGGTGGAACGGAAAATGCGAGTACATTTGGGAGGCAGAGGGGTGTGAGTGAGCTGGATTAAAGCAGACTATGGTGGGGGGCCTGGGGGGGTCATCTGGGATGTGTCACGTATGCCGCGTATTTGGGGGGTGGGGGTATTTTGAGAAGCCACCTTTCACTACGAAACACAATGTACTCAAAATGTGCTGCCTTAATTTACCCCTGAAAATACACCAAACGCCCTCATTTGAAGTAAGTGGCCTTCATTTGTGAAACCGACCCTTTAATTTGACCTTAAAGTTAGATTTAAAGCACGAGTGTGAAACCCTTGATCTTATATTTAAGGCATTAATTCAGGGGGGTTCTATTTTTTAAGGGGCAAATTTGAAAAATTTAGTAGTTTTGGCCCTTAATCAACCTTAATCTGTGCACTTTCCCCTTAATTTTCCTTAATTTCCTTTATGGGGAATTAAGGTGAAAATTAAGGTCATTTTAAGGACTATTTTTCTAATAACCTGGCCGTTTTTCAGCCAGTCTGGCTGCTGAATGTGGAATTGTCCTCGGCGCTGCTCATGTCATGTCTGGCCTGAAACAAAGGAAGGCTTAGAGCTCCATGGCACAGGGGTCATACTGGGGGGCTGCCATGAACACGACGTTATACAAGCGTGTGGCCTTAGGCTGACCATTAGACACCAAGAAAGTTAGGTAAATACAGAACTTGAGCTACTATGTGGCCAAAAGTACTGGGACACTCCTGGTTTTCAGGGTTTGGGCTAGGCCCCCTTCTTCCAGTGAAGGGTTTAATCTTGATGCATAAGTACACCAAGACATTTTGGACAACGCCATGCTTCCAGCTTTGTGGACACAGTTTGGAGAAGAACCTTTTCTATTCCAAAATGACTGTGCCTTAGTGTAGAAAACAAGATCCATAAAGACATGGTTGGGTGAGTTTTCAAAATTAGGGCCCCCTTGGAAATGAACCTTTAGAGCAGGGGGGGATCTTTTATTGGTCATTTTTTTAGAGTTTTACCCTTTTTAAAAGTGTCAGCACCCTTTGTTGTATTCACCCTGTTGATATTGCATGGACCAATACAAATTCTCCAAAATCACCAAATTAATGTTAAGAATATATATATATATGCATGTCAACATTTTAAGCTTTTTTAGGTCATATTTCACAGAAAAACAGGCATGGAGATCATACTAGAAGTGCCATTATAGTTCAATTACATGGGCCATGGGACACAAACAGATGACATAGATTATGGACATATTCGAATAAAGTGTACTCTTATCCCAATAGGCTTTGCATAGTCACTGTTAGGTTTGTTTAAAGATAAGAGGACTCTCGTCGTAGTGGAACGTCCACATCAAGTCATGTCACATTGGTAGTTTTGTAGAGTCTTTTCAGTTTCTCCCATTTTTTTCATTCCAAGTAAATAGCTGTGGTCAAATGAATAGAAGCTATTGTTTACTGCACTGAATTGAATTTGTTCAGCGTTCCTTTGGTCGCGTTTAAAGAATCTGAGGTCTGAAAAGCCTTTTTTAAATTTTAATGGTTAGTTGACGGTCAGAACTGTTCATATTCACATTGATTGTCCAATTGATTGGTCTTTCAGTCTTTGTGTTTGGAGCAACAGCTTTAAAGATCAACCACGTTATTCATTTACACACTAACGGCCCTGTAAGTGTGTGTTTGAGATGTTGTAATGGTTCTCGGTAGGTGTGAATGGTGTGTATCATGAATACCCTTCTGTTGTGTGTGGTTTTTTTTTTTTTTTTTTGATGGGTAGATGTAGGGATGTCAGGGCATTTGCAAGGCTGTATTACAGCAAATGGTGGGGGCTTCATCTACACACACACACACACATACATGCGACAGCCATGTTGGAGACAGCACATTAACAGGGGAACCATAGAGACTGATGTGCACGCCACAGACACGTGAGGTGGGGGATGGGGAGGGATTGAGGGAGGGTCTTAGGCTTCAGCATGATGCTGTGCATGGCTGAGAATGTGTCGTGTTTGCTGTGATGTAATACACACATGTTTATATATATATATATATACACACATGTATGTACGTGTGTACGTGTGTATGTATGCATATGCCATAGATTTTACCCCTGTGCTATGGTTATTGTAAAAAAAATAAAACTTTCAAATTCTTTAGTGCCATTATTAAATGTTTGCAGGTTCCCAAGACTTTTGGAATTCATGTCCCAATTATGAATATATTACTTTTTGTCAGTAATGTTCAGCCCTCCTCTACAGCTCCTGCTGAAGAGAAAGTGGCTGCTGCTTTAGTCTGACTAGGACCAGCTCCTTTGTTTAGATAGAGGTGGGCTTTTCAATGGCAAGAGACCCCTTACTCAACTCCCACAAAGAAAGGGTGGAGCGAAGGAGGAGGAGAAGGGGGAGGGAAGCAGGCATTTGAGTGGCCAGGAGCTCAATATTTCTAAGATCTCTCTTCATGAGACTGGTTGAGGGCTGCACAGATGGATGGAGGCAAGTTTCAGCAGGCATTAAACAGAGCTAGGTGGGTTTTAGAGCAGATGTGTTTCTCATGATATGGATATTATAGTGATGGGACAAACGTCATTGGCCCTTTTGTTTTCAGTGTAAATAACTACAGTGTGATTGGAAATGGCTTTGCCAGTCATTAGGCTGATGTAGGCCAATATTTTAACCCTCATGAATCTTGTTGATGTGTTTTTTTGTTTTTTTTTTTCTGGGTAAAATCTAACCAAATATCTAGAACAGCCACATCAAATGTCCTCATGTTTTCCCCAACTTCTGAAGAAAGCTGCTCATATATGTTGACACACTTCACCTTGACGTGCCGCAAACCCCCAACCGAGATTTTCCGCTAGAAAGAGAAAGCCCAGTCACTTAATCTGATTATTTGCAGGTACCGCTAACAAACTGCTTAGACGGCTTAGTAACTATTCGTCACCTTGGCTGAACGGATTAAAAAGGCCTTTTTCGGCCAGGTGTTTGATCCCGGCTGACCCCTTGGCTCCACTTCGCCTTACTTTTGTTTTGCTGCTATTAGCGATGGGCGCTAAATCCAATTATGTATCTTATTAAAAGGAGCCGTCTACTTCGAAGGATGGCGGCTTCCTTAGTGGAGGGGATCCTTCATGGAACAGCTTGGAGTTATTACTTTGAAAGAACATAATCTGACTGTGCTTCATGTAATGAGAAATCTGAATATCTGGTTGGCGACCTTTGTTACATCATCATGGCAGACCAGCGGGGATGCAAAGTATCAACCGAGCGAAGTGGAATAGGCTTATATAACAACAAAACAGATCAGTGTTAGGCCATGTGGTTCAACAAGACTCGCAGTCACGGAAGGGGTGCGTGACAAGAGCTTTTGGCATACGGTAGCATGCTAACATTTGCTAGCATTGCCCAGGACTGTCTCCGAATGGGTTTGGCTTATGACTTGTTTAACTCAATCATTTTCAAAGGCTGTTACAGGCTTCATCACATGTTGGGACAACCAAGGTACTCATTGTAATACTCTTTTGCGTTATTTAACCACATTCTTTATTTTTTTTAAATGGTCTCCTGGTTCGATAGACTCTCTGATCTTTTTTTTTTGTGCCAATGTGTGAGGCAGATGTTGAAGGTTCTTTTTTTTTTTTTTTTAGCTTATTCCCCTTTCTGTTAGGGTTGGGACAAATGGCCGGTGGAAGCTAAAGAGAACATGATGCATTCTGACAGCTGAGAGAGAGTGAGCAAGTGAGAGAGAGGGAGTGGGATGGGCTTTTATAAAAGGGAAAAGCTCTGCCCTGAGCTTCCTCAGTTGAACATGAGTGCTTAGTAGACCTGCTCTACACTTTCCAACCTGCAAGGATTTGCTTTGCTTGGCTCTGCAACCGCAGAGCATTTAAAAGTTGAGGACCCGTTCCAACCGGTTTGAGACTTTCCTTCCTTCCCTGGAGCGACTTTTATAACTGCATTGTTCTCTTCTGTCAGAACCGCTTTGATTCTCTCACTTCTGCAAGTCTGCAACCAGGTTAGCGGATCTTTCCCGGATACGTACCTTTTGTATCTTTCCCTGCACTTCATGCACCTTCTTCCGGGTAGAAAACCCTCTTCCTACCTGTGCTGTTGCTCTATTAAAGCTTCTAAACAACCTTTGAGGTGCTTCTGGTTGTGGGTTTGGTCCACTTTACCCTTTAGTGTCAGTTCGACGGAGATCTTGTTCAACTTCACTTTTTCTGTATTCCTAAACCCCCCAGAGATGCCAGCTTCTTTGCCTCAAATCTTTGAGGTGGTGGCTTTACTGGGGTCATATTTAAGCAAAGGCAAGAGCGGATTGATAGAACGTCCAGCGATGGTGTCTGTAATTACAACGGAATTGAAACGGCTCGTTGATTTCTCGCATGGTCAGTTTGCCGCATCATGAATGCCAGTGCTTCTCAAGCTGGCCAAATCCAGCTCAAACATGCTTATATAATAAGTCCTGCATTCCCTTATGTTCAGTCCTGTGGCCTGGCTCCAGGTAGGACAATCCCAAACCAAGACCACATGGAGACGTCCAAGTCTGCAACACAAATGCGTGTGGATTTGCCTCTCTGTACGGGGTCTGAGAGCAGGATCAGCTGGACTTACTTTAGGTTCAGGCCGCTGCCTGAGGCTAGAGACGTTCCCTTTTTTCCGGCATAGACTGGTTTTGAGATGCCTAGGCGAAAACAGGGTCTTCTGTATGAAGAACCTCAAAGTTGTGTTTGGCAAAGCGATCTTATAGCTTTGAAGTAACCTTTATGTCAACTAGAGCACAGAGCCTTGGGCGTCCAAGAGATCGGAACATTTCATGTGACCGATTTTGGATAGGGTTTGTCCAAAATAAAGGTCTTGGTCTGTTTTTAAATGTAGAAATAATAATGCTCAACTTCAGCGCCTGCCCTTTCGCTGCTTTCATGAGTGGCTTTTCAGTTCTTTTGGGAATGTATTGAAATTCCTAACTGAGCCTGTGCTACAGAGATGGCACATAGAGATTAGGTAAAAAAAAAAACCAAAAAAAAAAACTCGACTATTCTTTTAAATGTTGTGTGTGGATGAAAACCAGGATTTTACAGATCTCTTTTCTCCTGTCCAGGTCCATCCTCTGTCATCTGTTGGTTCATCCAAGCGTCGTCCTCCCCAAAACCTACAAATATGATCATCAGACTGGGACGCCTGACCCCTGGATACTTTCGCCTCCTGCAGGTATTTGTTCTTACAGTTTCTTTTAGTCAGGTGTCTTAAATTGATGGTATTGATACTCAAGAAACCCACCAATGGTGCCAACTATGATATCTCAGTTAAGAGTCTGGGATTACTTATAACCCCTAAATGTGCCGGGATATGCTGTAATGGCTTTCGAATGAATAATGAATGATATCGGAATGAGGATGAGCCTGTGGGAGGATGTGATGTGAATTTACCGTCTCGGCCTGTTGGGTTCCAGTTAGCTGTGAGAGGTTAATCTCGCTGGCCTCGGGACAATGGACTCGGTGAGCTGAATTAAGGCCTTGATAACTTTGAAAATACCAGCTCAGACACATCCGGCGTGACAGGGTTGGGATTCGCATGACTGGGAATGCAAAAACAGTGAAATCTAACAGGTTATTTCAGCTCTTTGTGTTTCTGTTTGACTGCTTATCAGATAATTTAGTTTAAGGCAAGTTTATTTAGGTAGCATGTTATCGTACACAGGTGCCATTCGATGCTTTACAGAGATGAAATAAGTATTAAGGCATAAAATCAAAAGTAAACAATAAAATCCATTAAATTAATATAGAAGTAAGATGTAAGGTAATTTAAAAATAAGTTAACCGAAAGTAAACCAGAGATATAGAAATGACTAAACGTAGCATTTTTGCTACAGTTTGGTCCCTTTTATGTATAAACAATAGACCGTTGCCCCCGTATACAGTTATTAGATGTCTAAAGTAATAAAGAGTGATTAGTAAAGCTTAATTAATCTTAAGTACCTTTATCGTTTTTCTATTCTTAGTCCTGTTTAATCCCTGTCTGTTTTAATGGTTCTTGCTGGAGGCTCGTTAAGACCTGATTACTGTCTCCACCTTGTCGTTTGCTATCGAGATCACTTTTCTGCCTGAGTTGAGATCGTGGGCGTTGGCGCTAAACAGCCGGGGCCCGTGTGAACCTAAAAACCCCACAATGAGGCCCATCGCTCACTGCTGGATATACAGCTTTTCTCATCTTTTTTAACCAATTTTTTGTAAACTTGTGCAGGTATTTCTAGGTCCAAAATACACCCTTTTTTTTTTTTTTAACTTTTCCTACTTTTATTGTATTTGTCAGAACTATTTTCAGTAAAAGCACCACTCCATCTTGTCCTCTTCAAAATCACATCAAATTCCCTGAGTTTTTAATAAAAGCAGCTCCAGCCGCTCGCCTGACCGCATGGCTTTATAAGAGTTTCCGTTATAGTGGCTTTATGAGGTGCCAGGAACTAATGGTCAGAAAAAGAGGACGTCCGGCCTTTTCATTTTTAATCAGACTGTTTAGTTGAGGTAGATCAGCAGAACTAAATCATCACCTCGTTTACACAGCGATCGGAACGAAAATCTGCCGCGGTGTTGAAATGAGTGAGTGTTGAAAGGCTTGAAAAAGCTCAAATCAGCCAACAAAGATACATCGGAGGAGAAAAACACTCATAGAAGGACCGATTCCTTTTTGCTTGTTTCTGGATGCTATTTTGTTGAAAGTATGACTGTTTCTTTTAGAATAACGACTTAACAATAACAACATGCTGATTTTGCACACATGTACAGAACTGTGTAAAAGTCTTGGGCACCTGTGAATATAATATTTAAAAACTGTTAAGATACACAGTGGGTGTTTTTTTTTTTTTTTTTCTCCAAATGAATGGTACTAAATTTACCAAATAAAATCAGAAAGAGTAAATACAAATAAAATTGTATGTACAGTATGTCAACATGGAGTTTCCATCAGAAACCTGGTTTGACTCCATCAGTCCTTCATTAAATTAAATCAGGAGCTGCTGATGGAGTTTCACAAATCTGAACGGCTAGAGGAACCGAGGAGGAATCTGTGTTCTCACCATCTCACACAGTATCAACTACTTTTTTATTCTAATGTTAAATCTGCTAGCAGAAAGACAAAATAAATTTAAACTTAGGTACTTATATTTTTGCACACACACACTATGCGTGGGTTTTAATATTTAAGCATAATTTACATTATATTAACATTTGATGAATATTGGGCCAACAGAATGGGGAAAAAAATGAAGGTACTTTTTTGCATAGTTTTATCTGTCCCACTTTTGCTAACTCTTTCTCGTCTGTTTGTCCGTCTTTGCAGAGGCAAGTAGCCGGCGAGGTCCAGACGCAGCCGCAGGGCCGCTCCCTCAACCAGATCGCCATGATGCTGGCCATAATGGGCCTCAGCCTGTCCTATTACAGCGCCAAGCAGATGACTGAAAAAGTTCAGCGCATCCCTGCGCCTTGAAGAAAAGGCCAACCCTGGAGCACTGGCAACGAAACCAAAAAGCCAACCTGGAGATTACAATGGAGAAAGAGACTAATGACCTTTTACACTAACACCTTCACCACACACCTGAGCCACTGGATTAACAGACTTCACTCACCATGAGAAGAGTTCAGGGCTGCTGCTGGAGGTTCCTCTGACTGCAGCTTAGAGTAGATGGGTCTGGGAGGGGGGTGGACACCCCCCAAGACGGCCATTGGGCCAGGAATTTGAAAGAAAGCAGAATGTGGCCTGTGTGTCGATGGTTGCCTTGGTACATGCATCAGGGAGTTCTGCAGTACCACAGAGACCCAGCATCTAGCACCGGTCAGGCTTTAGCTTCCGATTTCATGAAGTTTTAAAGGGAAGAACCCAGTTGACGGCTATCTTTGCTAAGAATCGATGCCTTTTAAAGGGAAAGAAGTCTGCAGTTTTGATGTATCAAGCAAAAACCGTGTCTGGGCACTTTGGCTGAGAATGAATAGGAAAGACCTTTTGTTTCATGTATCAAGCGACTATCGACAGCAAGCTGGGTTAAGATGAGGGAAGAATAAGGGTTTTTGTAAGTAGTAGAGATGCAGGCGAGATGGTTCAGCACCCCGAGAACTCACACTGGAAGAGCAGTAGATGTGTTCAACACTATTACACGCAATTCAATGTCCGTCAGGCATTTAGACACTGATAGATTTTTACTGTATTGTCCAGTAGCAATGCTAATCTGTCAAATGTTAAATGTTACGCGTTAAAGGGAAGTTTTCCTCCTTTCTTTCCTTACTGTGTGTTTTCATTTCTATGAATATGAATCATTACGTGTTTAAATGTGACATTTCTAAAGCGCTCGAATGCACGATTGTGAAGCGTTGAAACTGTGAATCTATTATTAAGGACTTTTATGATGAGTGTATGTTAATGTTTTTTCTAATGAAAAAATAAAGCTGTGAACAAGATTAACCTGCTGGCTGAAAGGTCTGTTTGTGAACTGTAGAAATACAGAAGGCTGTTATGAAATGTTGCTCCTGTTCTGGAGACAGGAGGCCAGAGTTTACCAAACAAGGTAATCGCTCACAGGTAAATATGAGTTTCCTGGTTTTTCTGACATTCTTGGATGACTCACCATAGGAGAACTTCCCAAATAACTGGAACACTATAGACTTGTTGGTACATCTGATTAGGCTTATGGTGCCTTTGTGCATTGTGTTGTGTGTGTGTGTGTGTGTGTGTGTGTGTGTGTTTATGTACTGCAGGGCAGAAGCCTAACCTTGTAGTAACACACTGTTTAACCACAAAGGCTCAGACTATTGGTTTTGAAGAGACATATCAGGTCTGTCTTTAGTGACTGACATTCACTTTTGATGATCATGAAAAAAGTATCAACAAGTATTCAACATCACACAGTTCTTTCTGATTTGTATCATTTGACAAGCTAATGACCCCAAACATTCTTTAAAATTGCTCCAAAGGTATATTCAGCCCAAAACGTATAGAGAATGATGTCTTGGCCTCCTCAGTCTCCCGAATTTCTCCCATTAAGCTGCAGAGATGTCCTGGGCCAACAAGTTTGTATAGAGCAAATGAAACAGAGTTGTTTGCTGCTTGAAAAGGTGCAGGGAGGGTTTTGACACAAGTTATTTCCAAAAATTGCTGGAAAGGATGTGGTGAATCTATGCTGCTGTGATAAACAAGAGGTGGTTATTTTGATGAAACTAGTACATAAATTTAACATCCATTAAACTGCACTGCTTGTGTATATTGTTACACCTCAAAACCAGTCAGTTACATTTGTTTTGAGTATTTCTAATGTTTTGTATTATAAAATTTTGAAAGGGTAGTGTATCATTTGTTTGTCAAATGGTCCTATCAGCATCAACCCTCTGTGCCGCCCTAGGCAACGCTTAGAACACCCTGTCAACGTAAAACTGTCATTACATCTGTCATAACCCTACAGAGATTTGCAATAAAGATTATTCCAACAAGCTTGACTTGCTGAGCAGAACTGACATCAAAATGTACAAAAGAATTTATTACAGCTGACACTTTTCGGAACTTTTTACAAACGTTTATGCAGGTTTATCTCAGTTGTCATGTAACCTTGTGAATGTTTACCATCAATGAAATGTTACCAAGCCCTTTAAGATAATACATTAGCACAGGAAACCAAGTTGCACTGGTCCATCTCAGGAGATCGAATTATTTTTCATCACAAGCATTCACTTTGACGAGGACTTGTCAAGGTTGCTGGGAGCAGAGCAAGGACTTATTAAATGAATGCAGTTGTCAAAAAAACCCAATCCCCTTAAAGAGCCGAGGACCTGAGTGGCATCAGATCTGCTCAGCAAACTTTCTTTCGGCATCACAAAAAGCCAGCTGTCCACAAAAGCGTGCCATCTGTACCAAACAGGATGTGGTCAGAACCGCGGACAGAAACTTCCTCTCCGATCGCACGCCGCGCTGGCGGGAAGCACGCTCAGATCTCTTGGCCGCCTGCTTGTTCACGCACAGGGAGTCAGCAGGTGGGTTTCCATTCACCTCCTTAAAACACGACTTGAAAACGCAAACAAGTAAATGAATAATGGAAACACATGAACTTCGAAAAATCTCCCAGATGTTACTCAAAAGGTTTAATGCTCACGTTAGTTTCAACCAAGTAATGGCATCACATTTTTCACTTTGACATTGAAATACATGTAGTTGGTTCAAGAGAAAGGAACTGCTGATGTATTAGAGCGGTAAATTTTAGATGCTATTTTAGATTTCAAGTCATTCTGAGCTTTTGGATCTACAGGACAGCCCCACGTCTTCAGGTTCTCCCCGGGCTGAGACTGTCATGAAAATTATCCCTGGTGCATAGATCTTGTGTTTTTTTCTAAGATCTTCTTTTTTCTTGCGTTTCTTTTTAAGACCTCAAATCAAAGAAACTGGTTTATTTTCAACCCGATCTCACGTGTTCTCGTGCAGCCATCACGAAATACAATTTAATCAAAATACGTGCTCCGATTTAGGGCTTTTTTTGTGCCAGGACAACGCTTCACTTTTTCGTGCTGGGTCAACGCTACACTACCCTAAGTATTTTCATGCGCAGAATGAAACCAGTATCTGCGCTAACTGGAGACTACGGTTAGGTTACGGTTAGGGTTAGTGTTCGGTTAAGGTAAGGAATCAACTCATCATTTCTCTCCTACTGTCCAGAAAGAAAGAGAAGCGTTGTCCTAGCACGAAAAAAAAGCCCTAAATCATGATCGGAGCATGTATTTTGATTAAAATGTATTTCGTGAAGGCTGCATGAAAACTCGTGAGACCGGGCTGTTATTTTTGTTCTTTATGGACATTCGCGTTTGTTTTGCCAATTTTCCATTTGTTGAGCTTCCGGCACAGCTCGCGTTCTAAGGGTTAAAGACCACCTGTCACCATTCATCATTCATATAGACAGTTTACCAGTTACCAGTGATCAGCCAATGCAAGCAATTGACTGTTGCCATTTGTTACCATGACACTTTGCAGGGCAGAGGTTTTCTGAGGCTGGGAAGAACCAAACTATAGGAGTTCTGAAGCTCTAACCTGAGCTAAAGAGTTGAATACAACACAAGACTGACAAACTGTGGTCTTCCAGAGCACAGATGCTTGCTCTGGTGTGTTATCTAGGCCCCCCTTGGTCGTGTACATATTATCACTTGCATTATCAGTGAATTCTGTTGTGAGTGAGATAGGTGGGAGCCATAGAGCCAACTGGAACATGAGATAAGAGTGAATGTGTGTGGATCTGCGTTTGTTTACAGGGTCAGTAGATGGTCCCTCTTTATTAGGGCAGTATGTTCCTCTGCAGGTTTTCTTGAACACACTCTGTTGAGTCATAGACACATGACGGGTGTTGAGCTTGGTTAGCGTGAGGAAGTTGTACTAGCGTGAGGATCTTTGCTGGCTTGCGTGGTAACACTTCTAACATATGTGCAGTGACTTCCTTTGACTGTCTTCTTCTGCTGACAACAGATTTAGAACACTGGTTGTCAGTCGGTCCCTGAGTACCACTGGTGACACATTTTTGTATTTTCTCTGCTCTAACACACATAATGCAATAAAGTACAGTACTGTCTTGAGCCACCACTCATTTCTTCACATTTAGCTTCCAAAAATCCAGGCTTTCTTGTATTTTTAAAGTAGTCTTGAGGAACAGTTCTCCAGGCTTCCTGAAGGACTTTCAAAGACTCTAATTTTCAGTCCAGTCCCTGAACCTGAC